>JAQPPZ010008061.1:0-150729 GCA_028583015.1 Wollemia nobilis
AGGATGAGGACATTTGTGCTAGATCAAAGGACTATGTTTAGTGCAAATTCGAGGACCAGCTTTGAGGTGATAGAGTTGAGGACAGAGGTCTCCAACCAGAGTGAAAAGACAGGTGTCTTCTGTGGATAGAGTTCCATTTGCTAAGGGCAACAGAGGTAGGGGAAGGTATCTCCTTTGAGCAGAGGCTCATAAATTCAGATTGGGGAAGGATTATCCTTTGAGCCGAGGCTCATAAACATTGTAATTGGGAAGGTTTCCTATAGAACTATGAGATAACTTTTAGAGAAAAGTTTTGTGGATGAACCATGTAAATTGTTGTGTCACTTTGTGGATGGTTTGTGCATTGCTTTGATATTGCTTTGGATATATTGCTTTACTATTTTGAAGTATAAAGGAAAAAGTAAAAAGAGGTCTTATACTGTTCACCACCCCCTCTTAGTATAAGCTTGTGTTCTTCAATAGATAGTATAAGAGCATTTTTACTTGACCTATATGGTGAAAACCTGCTAGGAGCCTTTTGGGTATTCTAGATGGTCAGCGACACTTAGAAGGTGTCTACGACTACCTAGGGGTATTTTTTTGTGACCAAAGGGTTTATGGATACCTTTGGGGCTTTTAGGGTTGACCTAGACGATCATATATAGTCTAGGATCATTTTTACTTGACCTAGATGATGACAACCCACCAGGAGCCTTTTGGGGTCACCTAGATAGTTATATATCACTTAGGGATGTTATGGGTTGACCAAGCGGTATGTACATACCCTTGGAGCTTTTTGTAACTTTGATTACTTTGTGTTCTTAGGAGGAAGGTCCAATACTTTGTATACCTCCAACATTTATGGTTATCAAAGGAAGCGAGGAAGGTGTGATATATTTAGAATCCCTAGTTTTCTTCATTGCTTGTGATGTAAATAGTGGGGAAGGTGTTACACCTTGGATACCCCTAGTATATAGTATGATTGGTGCAATATTATTATCTTGGCTAAAAGGAGCAATAGAAATTGACCCCCTGATTATGCTAGGGGATTTTGGGTAATGCCCATGTTTTGATGGGGTGAAATGAGTTCTCAACTCATGGATAAAGCTCCCTCATCAATGAGATACCAAACTTGAGGATCATTCCTATCAATTATATCTTGTACTAGGTGTTTGAACATGAAGCACCTATGGACATCATGCCCATGTTGCCTATGGTACTTGCAATATAGGTCTTTGCAATATCCATAGGGCTTAGGTGTGTTTGGGTTGATAGGTCGACACTTAGGTAGGTTGATCACATTAGCTACTAAGATGTGCTCGATCAAAGAGTCCATGGACTCGATATTGGGCGTAAATTATTGCTTAGGGCGATGTTGCCGGTGACGCTGTCGATTTAGCCCTTGATTTTTTTTATACTTAATATTGGATTACATAGGAGTGGGTTGGTCCAAATACTCAGGGGGTTGAGATCTAAGATTACTCAATTGTACCTCAATGCTTGTGAGTTGACTCAATATCTATTGTAAATAATTGTGTTGTTGATTCATGTGTAACTCCACATTGGCTAGCCTATCCAAGATATGTTGTGGAACTAGCAGAGGCGATGACTGGATGACTATTGAAGAACCTGGATGGCAACTGATAGTTGGTGGAGGTGAGCTAGGTATGGCAGCTGGGAGATAGTTGATAGAGGGTGAATCAAAAGTCTAATGTATGAGCATATGTCAATACTTCATGATGATTGAGGCTAGCGATTATATCCACATGTTCTTGTTCTTGATTTAGCTCATGCTTATGTTCCAAACTAGATTTTTCAACTATGGTAGTTGGGTTACCCCCACTTTGGTCTAGGGGGTACACCTACTCTTGATCTTGTAGAGATGTTGAGTGAGATGGAGTAGGTGTGACTAAATACATCAATGGTATCTCCTATGGTGTGGATGGGATGTTGGATGGAGTCGCAAGTTGCATAGATGGATTTAGAGGACTTTGGTTCTCTGTCATCACATTGATCATTCCCACAAACTCATGAGAAGATGCATTTGCATTTGAACAAGTTATGGCTGCCTCATCAAATTGTCCAAGATGATCTTCCTGGCCTCCATGTTCGAAGGGCGCATCTAGAATGCTATAAATTGGTGGAAACTTGGTAGGGGGACTACCTAGGTCTTTGATCGACTTGATGATAGGTGTGAATGCAACATTGGGTACTATGCACTCATCAAGTTCTAGGTAGGTCAATTGAATTGTGTCCTCAACTATGGTGGATGAAGATGGTATGATATGATTTGATTCATCCGTATCAAGTAGTGGGTTCTTCCTCATTTTTGGTATGAGTTATAAGATCTTCTATGGGTGTATTGATGGAAAATATGGGAGCTTCTACAGTTGGCTCTTCTGATTCTTCCTTACTTTAATAGATAGAGGATGTTACTATCGATGGGGAAGGTAGTTTCACGACTAATCGTGGGGTTGAATCAAGACTCTAAATATGGTCATTGGGTTTAGTATCCAAATGCTTGGGTGACACTATAGGCCATTGTGGATGATCTACCTACTTATAATAATTTAATGGGTCTGGGTCAACATGGACCACATGGACCTTACCTTCATCAATGTATTTAATGCATTGATGCACTATATATGGAACACATTCCATGTCTCTTATCCATGGCCTTTGAAGTAGTATGCTATATTATATCACACCATCCAAGATGTAGAAAAATTTAGGGACAATATTTTTTCCAACTTCAATAAGTAGGATTATTGTGCCCCAAAGTGGAGGATAAAGCATCATTGAATGCTTGTAATGTGAACTTCGAAGGTGCAATGCATGAGGATGGAAGGTTGAGATGCTTTAGTGAAGCTATGGTAATAATGTTTATCAAAGAATCTATGTCAACCAATACTCACTTATAAGAGACCCTATTTATACTCATGATGATATGCAAAGCAGGATTTGGTGAATTGGTAGGCACGAGTTTAACCTCATTATTTTGAAAGGAAATAGCAGGATTTTGATACATTTGTATGTACTCCATAAAGTTGGTGAAAGCATCAGAGTCATGATTTTGTACCTCCATGGAATCCAAGACCCTCATGAATGGTTCCCAATATTTGGAGGACTGTAGTAGAAGATTGCTCATGGTCATTTTGGTTGATGGTGCATGAAGACTTCACACATGCCTACTATGGGTTGGTAACACTCAGGGTTATGCATAGTAGTTATTTATAGCCAATTCGCTAAAATTAGGATTTTTAAAATTTGGAATTGGCTAATATTTGGAACCCTTGACCAAGGCCCATTAGCCAAAAAAAATTGGGTGTAATATTTTTTGGGGGGGTCGATTCACCCTAATTTTATAATAATTTGACCATTTTAAGTTTAAATTTCCAACATTACCTCTAATAATAGTTAACCTTCTACATGTGTTTCAATACTATTTGCTTGGATTTTGAAACTAATTCGTCAAATTTTTATAACTAAATTTTGGGGATGACCCCTTATGCATAACCCTGCTAACACTTGTTGGATGGGAGTTCTTGGTGGTGAAGACCATGATGTAGAGGGAGCGTAGACCTCCCTGATAGTCCCTTTGGAAGGATAATTATATCTAGTTTGTTATTGGAATCGGTGTTGGCTAACTAAATAATCCACTTGATCATGTGGATAACCCATTGATGTTCTCTTGGTAGAGGTACTTTGGTGATTGGGCCTTCTATGTGAGGAGTGGACCTCACAATGACTTTCAAGGTGTCATGCAGGAATGATGAGATCTTCAAGAGAATAGCAAATATGACTACTATCAGGGCTCCATGCAGGAGTGAGGAAATCCTCATGCCTATAACGATGGTGCTCATGGCCTCTTCTAAATTTTTCCACTTCACTAGGTCGTGATAGATCTCGGCCATGCATAGTTGTCATAATGTGTTGACTAGGCAAATATTGAAGGGAACCCATACTAGATTTTGAAACCCTATTTTAAAAAAAAAATTAGGGTTAGGGTTTGGTCCCAGATCTAGGATCTTATGTTGACTACGCCAACATTAAGGAAAAACCCAAAGTAGACAATATGATTATCTCTTTTAAGGATTGGATGTATATGATTATCTCTTTTGCATCTTAAGAACACACAATCAAATGATCAAAGAATCACACAAGCAAACAATGTGATTATATCCTTTAAGTTTTATATGTGAATCCCTAAGTTGTTTCATGTGTTTTAGATGTGTTGTTTGTAAATAATAACATGGTGTCGTGTATTTGAAATATTGTTGGATTATGTACTCAAATGTTTAAAGTATTTCACCTATATACTCGCACAAGCTGAATATGATGATGAAATCCATATCCAATGATGTAGCATAGGTACTACTAACCCTCACCCAGCACCTTGTGCATAGCGATACACCTCTATGAAGAGAAGTGCATGCTATTTTGCATGGTTAGGATAGATCTTGGGTTGGCCTTGGCCACGTACAAGTCCCGATGATACTCTTTCACACAATCCAATCAAGTGGTAATGACATCCACTGTTGGTCTCAATCGACATGTTGGATGTAAAAGCCCAACAACACCGATGTTAAGATAAATCATGGTGTGTGGGGGTTCCTTTTAATCCCAATAAAGTACGCAAAGAAGCATTCAATGATAATTCACTAAATGCATGCAAATAAGTGCGTTTTACTTTCATAAAGTTAAGATAAATAACCTACAAATGCAACTGCAAATCCTAAATGCTAACTTACCCAATGGGTAAGCCACAAACAATCAAACCAAACAGATGTATTGCTACTATAATTAATTTTTTAATTTTCTCCTTCTTTTTGCTACTTTATGTGATAAGAAATGTAAAAAGTGATATTTAACCAAATTTTGTAGTCTCTGTAAATGCAGCAAAAAATCAAAGGGTTTAGGCACCTACCTTGTCCATTTTGAGCTCTCAAAATTCAGAATTTTTGGGCAAAAATTTCTCTGTTTCACCACCGATATAGGGTGGGATTATTAGAAGCCTCGCCACCGTCCCAGGGTGAGTGAGATAAAGCATCTTTCACAATTTTAGGGTTGGGAGGGGAGCACCTGCAACACAAAAAGGGGAAAAAATGCAAATATGAGGTCAAATTTTCACCTAAATCATAAGGGAAAAGGGTCCCACCATGATCAACACTGAATTAGGGAAACACAGTGCAAAAAATTATGTAAAAATTTATGTGTATCTACCCCATCTCGCTCATGGTCATCAAAAAGGAAGCATGCATGTGAAAATGAAAGAATACCAAACAAAAGGAAATGAAGTAAAGCAAGTTTCTTCTCATTAATTTGTTGGATCAGATCCAAAGTTACATAGAATTCCCCTTGAGGGCTCAAAAGGTGATACAATTGTTACAATTTTTGGTGCCCAAAGACCAAGTATTTCATGGAATCAAGGTGCACATCCAATGTTTCTCTACGTACCCACAATTGAGGTGGGCGATCCAATGCCATCACTTATTGTATATATTATATCTGAGGTCTTATATTCCTTAAAAAATCCTTCTAAGAACCTGCACCTACACACAAGGAATCCAAGTGGGTCAAATAGCAAGGGTGTATGGTGAAAAAATGCAACCCCATAGGGGCAAAATAGAGCATATATTAAAAATATATCAAAACATGTCCATATGACTTGAAAATTTGAAAAGATGTTAAAGAGGATGTTTTGAGAGGATATCATCAAAAAATATCATAAATTACATTTGTATACCCCTCGATTTTGCACCGCCTGCCTACAACCTACGAAGAAGAAAAGAAAATCCTGAACCTAAACATATCCAAAACTCATTAAATTTAGATAGAATGCATAAATTGAATTTTAGAGACAACCCATAATATTATATTTTCAAATTGGGGCCCAAATACATCTACATAAAATTGGGGTTCCTAGATGGGCCCTACGAGCCTACAAAAAATTAAAAATGCTATAACTTTGTCAATTTAACTCCAAATAGCCTGAAATTTTAACTATAGAATCATAGGATAATATATAAAAATACTAATTAAGTACAACATTGAAATTTTGTAATAATTTACCCTCATCCTAGGGGGGACGGTGGTGACTACAACTATTTGGGGGCATCCTGGGAAGGGATACCCACCAATTACAACCACTTTTTGCAACAAAAATCACTATAAGATGTTCCTAAATGATCTAATGTGTGTTTTCATTAAATTTTGTGAAAAAAATCACCCGTATGGAAAGGCTACGCTCAAAAGACCCTCTTGAAGTAACCCGGTAACCTCCTTCACTAAGAGGAGATTTCGAGGGCAAGAAAGCTCTATAGGTTGGGGGAAATATTAGAAGAACTTCATTTTATATCCTAGAAATCCTATCCTATATGTGTGTGTATGGATATTGGATCCATTTTATAGCCCAAAGGGGCTCATGTGCAAAAAGGCATGCGAGGACATGCATGGCAGGAGGTGCCACTTGTCAAATGGGAGGCATGCAATGGGTGTGGAAGATAATCTCCAATTTGGGACTCCATTATGAAGAATTTCATAAGGACTCAGTGCTCTCTAACCTGCATGCTCCAAATGGCATGCTAAATGGCAATTTGTGGGTGCCAATTGTCCCAGATTTGACTTTTTTTGGGTCAAACTTACTCCGTCCCACCCTAGGATGATGGCTCACCATCATCCTAGGGTGGGATGATGGGAATATGTCACCATAATACGGTGGGATGGTGGTGAATTATGGTCCAAAACCTCCCAAAATTGGTCCAGTAGCCTCCAAAAACCCTTCCAGAGTGGCTAGAACCATTGTGCGCCACTTGAGGGCTGCCCAAGGGGCCATATGATGTCAATTTGATCATTGTTTGTGTGTGCTTAGTAGGATTAACCATATTTTAGTGTCTATGGGTAGACCATGGATCAGGGACATAAATTATGTCCCTTCCATCGCTCACAAATGCATCAAGTACACTTATGAAGAGCAAGTTCATGTTTTCTCTATAGACTTAGAGCCTTTCATGTAGTGCAATATGGTCTAGTAGTTGCCTGAGTTAACCTTATCATCAACCCATATAGATTTTCAATCGAATAAATCTAGCTAATATTTTGATCCATCGCCATTGCTTTCAAGTGATCCATATCCATCTCATGCCATACCATACTCATCATTGGAACCCCCTGAAATACCTCCACTATTTGTGGATCCTTTCCCTAAGAACCTAGGGAAGTGGCCTATTGATGAGGTCTAGCTAACCATATACATCATATCCACAGAGGAGATCCCTAGCCAAGTAGATGAGGAGCTACCGCATGAGGTAAAAATTGAGTCTTTTCTATTTATCCATATCCTTAGTTAACATTTCACCTAGCTACCACCAATTTGGGAGAGTACATGATTAGGAATGTTACAACTACCCCTACTATAGAGTCGATGTGAGACATGGGTTGACCTCATATTCCTATAGGAACTATTGTGTCTCTTGGTATTCCCCCTAATCAAATGACTTTCATCTATGGGGGCATTGACTATGGCATCAAGCCTTATCATCAGTAGGAATATTTCACCATGAGGTATCTCCACCTCTATAATTGACATGGTTATGGGTTGGGCGTGTATGAGAAGGGCAACTACATTCCTTACCAGCTATAGTATCAAAAACCTTATAATAATTTTGGCTTGGGACACAACAAGCCTATACCCCTTGATGCCCTCATATATAGCTTAGAGTGCATGACTCTAAAATTTAAGGATAAGCTTGCATGAGATCCTTATGCCAACCCCAATCATGTCTACTCACTAGGGGACTACTTCCTTGCACCCTTATGTGATGATGACCCACCTCATGATGTCATACAATCTTATGAAATAAGTGAAGGTTCACACACTCTTCCTCGAAAAAGTAAGGAAGAGGATCCAGGGTTCCATTATGAGTGGACATATGATGATGAGTCAGACTATGGAGTGATGCCTATTAACTATGCTATCTCTGATAGAGAATACACATAAATTGTCCCCATGGATGATGAAGATGAGTCCTATTTGCATATATTCCCAATAAATGATCCCATTTGGTGAAAAATTCTAACTTTAGAGGAGCAAGATCACCCATAGCTAAATCGATTACCTTTGATCATTTAGCCTTTGTCATAACCACCTCCATAGATCTTACGATATCTCGATGTCGATAGACACCATCCACCACCTAGGGAAAATAATCAATCCATAAACATGATTTTCATAAACCTATTCGAGCCCCTGCAAGATTTGAATAACCTATTGAATCCACTGTACCTCAATATGGAGATAATTGAATTCGATCAGGGAGATTCTCCCCATCACCCTCTGAGTACTGGCCTTGCAATGAGATGCTAAAACCATTTTATTTATCTCCAAGTTTGACTCACAATGTCTTCCATTCTGAGGAGGAACTCGAGGTTCCCATTGATGATCTAAATCTAGCTGATGATATTCACCTGATCCCTACTCTCCACTAGATGGAGGAGGGATAACATATGTCAATCGAGCTAACAATTGAAAAACATATCGACTTAGATCTTGAGAATCCTCAATGTATCAAGTTAGGGGAAATAATATCCCTCAAATATAAAGTTGATTGCATAGCCCTTCTCATAGATAAGAAGGATTTTGCATGGTCCTAAAAAGATATGCTAGGACTGGATCCAAATCTAGTCAACCACAATATGACGCTTAACCCCAAGGCCAAGTCGTTTAAGCAAAATATGAGAAAGATACATTCAAAATTAGCCTTGATGGACAAATATGAGCTACAAAAGCTTTTGTATGCCAATTTTATCCTTTATATAGACTATCTACTATGATTGTTCAACATGATATCCATAACCTATTGAAGCCACTGTACCTCAATATAGAGATAATTGAATTCGATCAGGGAGATTCTCCTCATCACCCTCTAAGTACTGGCCTTGCAGTGAGATGCTAAAACCATTTTATTTATCTCCAAGTTTGACTCAAAATGTTTTCCATTCTGAGGAGGAACTCGAGGTTCCCATTGATGATCTAAATCTAGCTAATGATATTCACCTGATCCCTACTCTCCACCAGGTGGAGGAGGGATAACATATGTCAATCGAGCTAACAATTGACAAATATATCGACTTAGATCTTGAGAATCCTCAATCTATCAAGTTAGGGGAAAGAATATCCCTCAAAGATAAATTTGATTGCATAGCCCTTATCATAGATAAGAAGGATTTTGCATGGTCTTAAAAAGATATGCTAGGACTGGATCCAAATCTAATCACCCACAATATGATGCTTAACCCCAAGGCCAAGATGGTTAAGTAAAATATGAGAAAAATACATTCAAAATTAGCCTTGATGGTAAAATATAAGCTACAAAATATTTTGTATGCCAATTTTATCATTTATATAGACTATCTGCTATGATTGTTCAACAAGATTTCCATCAAGAAACTTGATGGGAGAATTTGCATTTGCACCAACTTTCGAGACTTGAACAAAGCGAGTACAAAGTATGAATTTCCTTTGTTGAGCATTGAAACCCTGGTAGATGTCATAGTGGGCCATGAAATGTTATCCCTCATGGATGGTTTCTCTCCATACAATAATATTTGTATCAATCCGAAAGACCAACTTAAAATGGTGTTTACAATGTCTTGGGGAACATTTTGGTATAAGGTCATGCCTATTGGCCTTAAAAATGTTGATGCTACCTACCAACACACCATGACATATATATTACATGATTACATGCATAAGATTTTGAAAGATTACATAGATGACTTACTAGCCAAATCCTTATTATGCCATGAGCATATCAATTTCTTGCTCAAAGTTCTCGATTTCCTTATTGAGAATAACATTATATTGAACCCTAAGAAGTGTGTATTTGATGTCACATATGGAAATATCTTAGGATTTAAAGTCTCTAAATGAGGCATTGAAGTGGACCCCAAAAATATCAAGATAATCCTTGAGATGCCTCCCCCAACTACCATTAGGTAGCTCTAAAGTCTGCAAGGTAAGGTCGCATCCATCCAACACTTCATAGCACAATTGTCGGATAAGTGTCGATCCATGAACAAGTTACTACACAAGGGGGTCAAATTCCATTGGGATGACGAGTACCAGGATACCTTTGATGCAATTAAATAATATTTGGCTTCATTGCTAGTATTGGCTCTACCAAGACCAGGAGTGTCATTCTGCTTATACATCTCAGCCACTAAGATTACATTGGGTGCCATGTTAGCCCAAAACAATGAATTACATAAAGAAGAGGCTACTTACTATCTTAGACACACCTTGGTTAGCTATGAAATCAAGTATGCATATGTTGAGAAGTTATATCTAGTGGTGGTTTTCGCAAATAAGAAGCTATGCCATTACATGCTTAGTCATACAACATATGCTATATCAAAAAATAATCCATTGTGATACATGGTGAGTCACAATTATCACAATAGTATCACGGTGAAATGGATCATGTTATTGATGGAGTTTGATCTAGAGTTTATTAGATAAAAAGAAATTAAGGGTCAGGTCATCGTCGATAAAATTGCAGAGGCTCCTCTCTAGCATGGATATTTCCAATGATGGAGTATTCCAAATATCATATCATTGAATTATAACGAGCCTGAGTCATAAGCCAATATGACTCTCTTCTTTTATGGCTCCAAGTGTGAGCAATGGTGTGGTGTGGGAATCATGTTTTTTACACCTCAAGGGGCTTCTATATCCTTGTATTTAAAACTCAATTTCCCATGCACTAAAAAAAATTCCAAGTACAAAGCTTTTCTCATAGGCATTCAAACAGTTGTCTCCATGAGAATAACCAAGCTCAACATTTTTAGTGACTCCTTGCTCATTGTAAACCAGGTCAAAGGGATTTTCCAGTGCAAGTGTCTAGTTTTGCAAGACTATAAAGCCCTCATGGATAAAATACTAGAAAATTTCAAATGGTATGACATCAAGGAACTCCCTCGATCATCTAATTATTTTATGGATACCATGGACTTCATTAGGTTCTTGATCCTATAGAATCATATTGATGATATGACAACCATTCAGGTAAAAATGCTATCATAATTTATGGTTGTTAGTTGAGCGTGAGCACACCCAATCCACAACAGTAATCCACTTGATTCGGATTGAACCTCATCAAGATAGGTTATCACAAATTCATGAGTGCTTGAATTGTGCCAATTGGGGGATTTTGTTCCCTCAAATCCCTTTTGATAGAAGTTGAATTTTATTCTTACAAGTTTTTTCCCAATAAACCTTTTCTAGGCAATTCATGCAATCGAGACTTCCTCACAATATGAATGGTCCACATAAATTAGGGAGTACCTAAATCTTGGTAATATCCCTCTTGGGTTGTCACACACCGCCAAAAGGACATTTAAATGAAAGGTAAGAAAAATATGTCTTACTCTAAGATATTTTGTATTATCAGGGCTATGAAGGTATCCTCCTTCACTTCTTAGAGCATCAGGAGTTAGTTTGGGCAATGGCCCAAGCACACGATGGTATGTGCAGTGGACATTTCAATGACATGGCCATCACTAATAACA
This sequence comes from Wollemia nobilis, assembly GCA_028583015.1. NCBI lineage: Eukaryota > Viridiplantae > Streptophyta > Pinopsida > Araucariales > Araucariaceae > Wollemia > Wollemia nobilis. The sequence continues at coordinate 11,548 of JAQPPZ010008061.1, forward strand.
TTATTTGCATGGGCTATTATTTCCCATTCTTAGAGAAATATTATTGCACATATGTTAAGAAGTGCATAAGTGTCAACACCATGCTAAATTGACACACACACCTTCTTAGGCCTTACAACCAATTCAATTGGCTTGGTGGTTGTCGCAATGGGGGTTGTATTTAATTGGAAAAGTCTCACCTACCTCCTCGAGCCATCACACATTTATCATTACGGCTACCCAGTATTTTAAAAAATGGGTGGAAGAAATTTCTCTTACCACCATGACAAGACCCCGCATCAAGGAGTTCATATTGCATAATATCATTTATCATTTTGGTATTCCATCCAAGATCAACTCTGATAATAGGATATCATTAAAGAATAAATATGTGCATGCTTTGAAAGTAAAGTATAATATATAAAATAGTTTTTTGATGCCCTATTATCCACAAGTGAATGGGCAAGTAGAGGCATAAAAAAAAACATTGATTGCCATTCTAAAGAGAATAGTAAAATAAAATCACACTGATTGGTACACACAAATTCCCTTTGCTCTATGGGCCTACCACACTAGAATTTGGATGCTCACTAGGGAAACCCTATTTTTTCTAGTGTATGGAGCCGAGGTTATCATACCTCCAGAGTTAGAAATCCCATTGCTACACATATCCATGTAGGCATTCATTGATTATGACACCATGTAGCAGGCTCACTTAGATCATCTTACATTGATTCATGAATGTCATGTCAATGCTCTTGAGCACCTATGCATTTATCAAGAGTGAATTAAGAAAACTTACAATATGAAATTCCATCCTAGAGACTTTCAGGTTGGTGACCTCATTCTGAAAGGGAACCAACAAAATTCTAATTTGTCACCCCATATATAGGATAAGTTTATGGCAAAATTGTTAGGTCCTTTTCTCATCACTAGTTAGATCAGACCCAAAACTTACCACATAGCCTCCCTTGAAGGAATAGAGAATCTTGAACTCTTGAACATATTTTATTTGTAGTCCTTCCATACCTAGAGTGTTGTGGCTCACCCCAAAATGTTCCAAGGGTACTGTTGGTCACGAATCTGCCACAGGAAAGGATTTTTACAATTGCGCCCTAGACCCGGCCAACATTGAAAGGCTGGAAGCAAGAAATGGCTCCCAGACCAATCTCCAGAGTGGGCTGGTTCCCTCTACTATTCTAAAATTGGTTTTAAGATAAGGGTTGCTGGAAAGAGATCTAAAAGGTTGCAGAAAGAAATGGAAATATGGCCACAGGCCGAAGTGATGGGATCGAAAAATAACAGCAGGAAATTTAAAGTGCAGCAACAGCAAGCAATAAAAGTTGTCAACCTAACTTTCGCACGATGTACGTAGAGAAACCCTCCAAAATCACATTCCAGGAATCATACTCTCACGGAAGTGCATAAATCCAATATGCAGAATTTAAATGCAACAGCCATGAAGACATACAAATGCTATTAGAAATGCAACATAAACAGAAAGGAAATCACTCATGCAAACGCTTGAAACATAGAAGCCAATCCTTTATTCCTGCAAATGCACTTCAGTTTCTAGCAGCAAGTTTTTCCAACCCTTGCAAATGAAAATTACATTGGTTTTTATAGAGGTCCGTCCTCTTTGCAGCATTAAAAACGTAAAACCAACTTCCTCGTGATCTACAATAATATCTTGAAAATCAGGAACACGACCCCTTAATAGCGGCCTCGAGGAAATAAAAATTAAATACCATTAAACGTTCGCGGCCCTTCATTAAATTCGTTTTTTCAAATATGTGCATGAAGCCGTTAAAATAATCCACGAACCAATACTTTGAACCAATAAATCCTTTAATTTTGGTGACCTGGGCGCTCTTTGACCTTAACCGCATTGAAAATCCGCAAATTATTTAATTCGGGTCAGCATTAAATCATCGGAAATCGGAAAAACCCTCTCGGCCGTTCATACTGCACTTGGCGGGAAAACTGCGCAGGTCGCGAAACGCGACGGGTCGCGAAATCGTGACATGATTTTACGTCGTACGCTTCGTCGTCGAAGACCCGCGATTCCGGAACATGTCGCGATATCGCTACATGTCCGGCTCCCTTTGCTCCTCCCTGCGCTCTGCCCGCGAAACGGAACACGTAGCGATTTCGCTACATGTTCCTTCTCTCCGCATCAATCGCCATTTTCGGTCGCGATTCGCTGACATGTCAGCGACGCGCTGCAAGTTTTCACTTTTTGCCTTCGACGCTGCCCGGGTCGCGATTCGCTGACATGTCAGCGAATCGCTGCATGTTTTCAACTTAGTGCTTTTTCTGCCCGCCGACCCGCGATTTCGAAACACGTCGCGATATCGCGACGGTTCCGCCAACCTGCCTGCGTTGACTGCGTTGACCGCGATTCTGCGACATGTCAGCGCATCGCTGCAGTTTTCAGACTTAGTCATTTTTTGCTCATTTTTTCTCCTTTTTTCGCCCAAGCTGCATCAAAGCTGAAGTCAAAGATCAGATTTCCAACAATACACTAATGCATTAATCAATGAGAATCAATGTGGCAAAAATTCCAACAGGTATCTATGTACCACTTGGTCAACCCAAAACACTCCTAGGTGGTCTATGACCATCTAGGTCACCCTAAAAGGCTCCAAGGGTATTTACATACCACTTGGTCAACCCAAAATTCTCTCCTAGATGATCTATGAATATCTAGGTAACCCTAAAATGTTCCAAGGGTATCTACAGACCGTTTGGTTAACCCAGAATGATCTAAGGTAGTCTATGACCATCTAGGTCACCCCAAAATGCTCCAAGGTTATCTACATATTTCTTGGTCAACCGAAAATACTTCTAGGTGGTCTATGACCATCTAGATCACCTTAAAAGGCTCCAAGGGTATCTACATACAACTTGGTCAATCCAAATTTCTCCTAGGTGGTCTATGACCGCTTAGGTCATCCAAAAATACTCCAAGGGTATCTACATATCGCTTGGTCAACCCAAAATTCTCCTAGGTGGTCTATGACCATTTAAGTTACCCCACAAGGCTCCAAGGGTATCTACATACCGCTTGGTATGGTCCAAGTCTAACACAATTATTTTCTTACCCATTTTAAAACTGATATTGAATGTATATGGCGAAGAAAGAGAGAATCTTCAATACTGCTACTGTTCTCCAAGATTGTACAAAAACAATCGAAAGTAATGATTAGATCAAGGTCTAAGAGAATAAATGGAGGGTGTATTCCTATTTGTTCACCATGAATGAGTCATCCTATTAGCTAATTGTTTTGATTTTTTTTTTCAGTTTTTTAATAAAAAATATAAAAACTAAGCTAAAAATAAAGAAAATATAATTAAATTAAAAAAATAAAATAGAAAAATTATTTAAAAAAATTAAAAAGATAATTAAATAAAAAAATGAGTTAAAACAAATAAAATTTAAAAATAATTAAATTTAAAAATATATTTAAAAAATAAGGAAAAGCAAAAAAGGTAATCGAAAATAAATATTATAAAACAAGTTAAAAATAAAAAATTTAAATATAAAATTTAAAATAATAAAATATAAAATTTGATTTTAATTAATAGTTAACTTTTTAGGCAGAATCTATAACTGAGAATTTATGTAATTACCATCTAGTCATTTTGTGCCTGCTCTCCTAACTTGTTATATTGCCACATAACTTGTCTGTTTTTTTTTCATCTCTCAAACTCTACATGAATTTGCCAACTCTCATTAGCAAACATCATAAAGTGACCTTCATTATGGTAGATGGTCTTAATCAACAATTTTGTTTTGGAATTATCCATAGGTGCATGCTATTACAATGATTCATCATGTATACATTCTACTTGAGCTTGCCAATGCTCATGAGAAAACCTCATAAAATTTCTCTCAATACAGTATATGGGGTTAATCAACAAGTTGGTTTTGGAATTCTTCATAGGTGTATGATCTTGCAATGATTCATCATGTATACATGAAACAAAAGAAAAATAAAAACAATAAAAATAAAAATAAATTTAAGGTAATTACATGCTTCCAAAATAACAACTAAGGATTTTTTTAGATTTAAGTAAAAAAGTAATAAAATAGAAATAAAAATAAAAATTAAAAAAATTAATAATGAAATAAATAATAAAATCAAAATAAAATCAAAATTAATTTTTTGAACATGTCTTCGAGTGGGAATGGTGTGTATGGTAGTAGGGATGGAGTTGAGGTTTGTAATATCTAGATAGCGGGAACGGTGACAATATGGTGAATAAAGATTTCTAGGAGGCGATAAGAAAAGGTGAGTCGAAAGATGGTTTTGTCAATGCTATGGTAGATCATGTATTTTCATCAAGTGGAGAGATAGGCCTTGTGGCACATATGGGTTCCCTACCAGGTGGTGTTGTGAATGGGGCCCCTATAGGGGCTTCACTCCAAAATTTATTTGATCCCAATTTCGTATCTCCATTTGCAATGATAGTTTTCTCTCATTTAGGTTTGTGTTTTTTGAACATTATTTTTTACATTTCTCATATTGGAGACACCCTTTGTTTTCCTGAGGGTTTGATTAAGCTCATGATGGAGGATGTGGTCTTCAATTTTATGGGGAAGTTTTTGTATACCCAACCAAATATAGATGATGTTAAGTGGTGGGATTTATCCAAATGGTGATATTAGAGTCAACTAACCATGGTTGCTTTTTCCAAAGATACGACTCCTCTCTGGATCAAACTTCTTGCCATACCATTTTAATATTGGAAAATTGATATTTTGTGTGGTATAGCCAAGGTGGTGGGTGAACTGATTTATATTGATGTTGCAACTAGAGAAATTTTGAGAGTGATTTATGCAATAATATGCATAAATGCATATCTAAAAGTTAATATTCCATCCTCTATTAGGCTCATTGCAAGCTTAGGGTATAGGACCAAACATATTATGTATGATAATCATCGTAATTGTTGTACCAATTGAAAATCCTCTAGTCATATTTTTGACCAGTATCCCATGAAGAAACAAATGATAAGTTCTCTAACAAAGACAAACTCAAAGGAAAAATCTACTCAAGAGGAACCCTCAAAGATAATTATTTCACAAGGTAAATCTAGCCAGGATAAGCCCCTAAAGAATGCATTCAAGATGAATAGTCAATAGTCTAAGCTCTTTGAGTTCTAGCCATTTGAAAAATTTAATATTCCAAGCTCTAAGACTAAGAAGCAATCCTTGGTTGAAGGTTGTGCAGTGCCTCCCCTAGTTGAAGACCATGTTGTACCTCCATATTTTATTGAATAAAAGATTCAAAAACACTTTGATTAGGTATGTGCTCCTCTATTGAACCCATTTTATTTTCAAAACTCTATTGATTACATAAATCTTCCTGAGCTAGATGTTTTATCAAATTCAGCAAATCCCTCTCATCCAATCCTATGGAAAGGGTGATGAAACTAGAGAAATATTCCTTAGGCCTTAAAACTAGAAATTATGAATATTTTTGGAAATCCTTCTTGGAGAAGGGATTTATAGATGTTGGGGAAGAATGTAAATTTGTGATACCATCAACTAAAGCTCTTAGTAAAATTGATATAGAGTCAAATATCACGAATGAATTTCAATCTGTATTTAAGATGGATGTTGGAAATTATCAACCTTCCTAACCATTTGTTAGATAAAAGAGATCTAATCCTAATTTTTGTTAATGTGGTTTATTTCTTAGAGCTTTAAAAAACATATGAGGTTTATTATAAGTTTGGAGTGTAGAATTTATATAGAACCTAGAACTAGAATGGGGGAGGTCCCTACTATTTTCAGAATAGTTTCTAGTTTTCAATTTTAATTTGTGCTTGTTTCTTAACTTGTCTATGTGGGTTCACTCCTTATTTGTTTCTCTTTGTTATTACTTGGAAAATTATGCTTCTTTTATGTAAATTTTTGGGGATTCTTTCATAACCTCTTATTCAAAAAAATAAAAAATAAAAAACAGTAAAAATCAAATAAAATAAAAAACATAAGCTTACAACTAAGATTGATCATCATCTTGTTCAGTCTATTGATGAAAATATTGGAATATATGGCTAACATGATTTAGTAACTAAATAAATAAAGAGTAGCATTAAGATGTATTACTCCTTCATTCTCTGTGTCTTTTTAGATCCTCATTGTGGCTATGAAGTTTTATCTAAATCTTTTCAAAGTGTTAGTTTATATTGTTCTTCTTTGATTTAGTGCATTTCATCTTTTCTATCCTTTATAGAGGTTGCTAGAGGGTCTTGTATCAATAGTATTAAGATCCATTGGCTGGTTGGATAGTTTGCTGAGTAGGCAATTTAGTTTCAATTTGTAGTTGTTTTTGGTCTACCTCATGGCTAGAAACCAAAAGGCTAGAGTTTATTAGATTTGTAATATATTATTGAGTCTCTCTTAATATATTATTTTTTTAACAAAAGAAATATATAATATTACTGCAGTGGTAAGGGCTTTGACCTCTCTTTGGGGAGGTCCAAGGTTCAAACTCCACTTAGTACAAGAGGTCCTAGAACTCTCATAAAAACCTATGGTTTACCCCAAAAAATTTTAGTAGCTACAAGATTAATTTAGTGGTAAGAGATTTAGCCTCTCTATGAGGAGGTTCAAGGTTCAATTTCCATTCAATATGAGAGGACTAAAATCCCTTGTAAAATTGCATCCTTATGCATTGAAACTATAGGGGGTATGATTAGAGAGGAACATGCAAATTTTTAAAAGGGAAAAAATATCAATAGTGAGAATTTTGAAGTTATCACTCATTTTTTAGAGAATAATGTTAATATTTTAAAGTACCCTATCAAGCTAGAGAATACTGAAGAGACTATAATAGCTAAGTCATGGAATCAATGAAGTAAAAACATGCACCAAATAATAATAATCAAAGGATTATGAATTCAACATTAGAATTAGCTTTAGAAAATAATAAGCTTATGTAGATTACAAAATAGATTATGCTAACAACCTAACTAAAATATCCTATGATATTTTAGTTACTAACCTTAGTTAACTTTGAAAATATTTTATAGAACAATAAATATCTCCTATGGTAAAAAGTAGATGTAATAACCTATGTAGTATAATGCAATATAATACCTATATTACCCTAACATCCCCCATTTATTACATTAATTTGATATACAAAGTCTACTTAGAAACAACTCAAATTTGACACGTCCAAGTGCCTTTGTGAAGATGTCAGCAACCTGTTCATTGGTGGGAATGTATTGGAGCTTGATCATGTGTTTAGGAACTTCATCACGAATGAAATGACAATATGTATCAATATGCTTTGTGCGTTCATGATGGACTGGATTCTTGACCAAGCTCAAAAAACCTGAGTTGTCGCAAAACATGTGAATATGAAGTTTGTTTGGTAGGCCCATGGTATCCAAGATGCGACTTAACCATATCGCTTCACACACGCTTCCATGTGTAGTGCAATATTCTGCTTCTATTGAAGATAAAGCAACCACTCGTTGCTTTTTACTATAACATGAGATAGGACCAAATCCAAGATGAAATACATATCATGATGTTGATTTTCTATCATCTAGGGATCCAACATAGTCAAAGTTAGTGTAACTCTGTAAGAAGAATGATTTAATCTTCTTATACTCTAGACCATATCATACACTACCTTGAATGTAGTGAATAACACACTTAGCTGCTTTCCAGTGAGAGACCTTTGGTTCCTACATGAACCGAGAAAGATAGTTTAGAAAATAAGTAATGTCTAGTCTAGTATTGATCAGATAGATGAGGATTCCAATCATCTATTGATATAGCATACCATATACCTATGGTGAGTCATCATAATGTGATAACTGAAGCCCTGATTCCATCGGTGTTACTTTGGGCTTACAATAAGTCATACGATATTTTTCTACTAAACTCTTGGCATACTTTTTCTAAGTCACTCTAAGATGATTTTTCTTCTGTTCTATCTCAAGGCCAAGATAGTAGTGGAGAATTCCAAGATCTGTCATATCAAATGACTCTTTCAAGTCATCCTTCATGGTGTTAATCAATTTCTCTTAATTACCAATAATGATCAGATCATATACATACAATACATGAATCACTATTTCAGAACCTGTGTTCTTGATATAGATATTTGCATCTAATGGACTTCTCTTAAATCTGTGTTGCAGTAGGTGACTATCCATTTTGATGTACCATGCTCTTGGGGCTTTTTTTAGCCTGTATAGTGATTTGACTAACTTGCAAACCTATTTCTCATGGCCTTCTTCATAAAATACTGGAGGTTGAGTCATGTATACCTCTTATTTTAAGTCACCATTTAGAAAGGTTCTTTTTACATCCATATGATGTAATTTCCATCTGAACTATGCTACCATAGCACAAAGAACTCAAATGGTGGTCATCCTTGCAGTGGGTGCAAAGGTTTCCTCATAATCAAGGCCTTCATTTTGAGCATATCCATTCACCACAAGATGGAATTTATGCTTGTCTATGGTGCCATTTGTCTTATATTTGACTTTGTAAACCCATTTGCAGCCTATGGGTTTCTTTCCTTTAGGCAAATCCACCAGATTCCATGTTTTATTCTTTATGAGGGAATTATGTTCAGCATCCATAGTTGCATTCCACTAAGGCAGTCTAAGTGCTTCATCAACTGTAGAAGCTTCATTTTCATCATATGATGACATGTAAACCATATCCTCATCAATTTACATATCATATCCACTTTCTAAATCTCTATCAATAAAAAGCGCTTGAAAATATGCATAAAGATCATCAACTAAAGTATATGCTTCTACCTTTCTCTATCGAGACATGCTTTGTGTCTATGGGTGATTGAGAGTGAGATCAGGTGGTGAAATGAGTTTAGAATATTTCATAGTACTTGTATACCATTTTGGAGTATTTTTCTATTGTGGAGGAGGAAGTAGTTGTTGCTCCTCATCATCTAGGTATACTAATGTCGTGTTAGATGTGAAAGCTTCATCAAATTTATAGATCCATTCACTAATATGAAAGCTTCATCAAACACTACATCTCTACTAGTATGTATTTTCTTGGTGAATGGATCTATATTCATCATAGCCTTTTCTTGGTGAATGGATCTATAAACTGAATATATCCATAATATGAGTGTCTTTATCACAAATTTGACAATACTGCTTCTTATTCTGAGTCTCTTTGCCTTTACCCTTGTCTTTGTTAGAAGAAGATCCTTTTTGTTGATTCCACTTTTTCTTTCCACCTTGCCTATTTGAGAAAAGTGCATTTTTAGATGCCTCATCTCTTTGGATTTGATTAGCTTATTCATTTTGAAGCATATTTACCAACTCTAAAAAATTCACTGTCCTCCCAGAGACTTGTAGTGAAGTGATCAATATTCTGTAGGAGTTTGGAAGAGCCCTCAAAATGATAGAGTTCATAATTTTGTCTTCCACTTTTTCTCCTAAGGCTTACAATTTTGTTTTTATATCTACCACTCTATAGAGGAATATCTCTATTGTCTCTCCAGATTTCATATGAAGAGTATGAAGTTGTGTTTGAAGGTTAAGAATTGTTGATTGATTCTTTCCTTCAAAAATGGTTGCTAAGGCATACCATGTCTCCTTACCATTTTTAGCTTCACTTATATGAGGTTGTATGTCATCAGTAATAGCTAGAAATATCAATAAGAAAAGTCTTTTATCATATGCTATCTGATCTGCTCCTAGTGATGTGGGTCTAGAATCAGTGCCATCCACTATTCCCCACATCCCCTCTACAGTTAAAATAGATTTCATCTTAGTTTTCCATGCAAAATAATTTGAACATTTAAGAATTTGGATCTCATTGAGATACTTGTTTATCATGTCCATGGTCAAGGTTTCAAATTGATGTGAATAAGATGACTATATTTTGTAGTATACCCTCAAAAAAGTATATGCTAAGATTTTAATTTGCTCTTTAAGATATTTAATGGCACCTGCCTTAACACCCTTAACAAGGGATGAAAAATTTGATGATTTTTAAGCCAAACAAATAGAGCAAATTAAAGGGGTAGGTTTTGAAAGAGTTCTTATTTTCGCTCTCTAGGATATTTAATGGCACCTGCCTTAACACCCTTCAAGAAGGATGGAAAGTTTGAGGAAATTAAGCCAAAAAAAGAGAGTGAATCAAGGTGTATGGTTTTTGACCTTTGATGGGGAGTAAAAATTGACTTGTGAAACCTGTGCAAGGTGTAGCACGATTTTAATGAAATTTGGGTTTCTAAAATGCTCTTCAATGTTCTTATGATTGTTTAATTGCACACAAAAAACATGATGGTTAGTGCAATAATTAAAAAATGAAAGCAACCCAAAATATTATCACTATAGGTGTTTGATGCAACCGAAAATACACCTAGTATAATAAATTTTTAAGAAAAAAGGTGTCGAGTGCAATCGAGAATGCACCTTTCTTCCTTTGAAATACCCCCCCTTTCTCTTTAAAATTTTGCAAAAAATAGAATCACAAAATATGACTTCTATCACCCCTTAATTTTACAAAATTGAAAAAATTTGAGCACTCCTTTCAAGACAAGTCGACACACGACCCGCGTTTGAAAGGCTTCTAACTAGTCGACACACGACTTTGGTATTCTTCTTCAACACTTAAGCATGAGGAGCAAAAAATAGGTTCAACAATATTTCTCAAGTTTACAACAAAAAATTGCAATTTTATGTTTTATATCTCCTATGTGAAGGAGAAAACAAAAGCAAATTTAGAATTTTGTTGCAAAGAAAATGACCTATGTGCTTCCTCAATGTAGTAAATATCTTTGTTTTGCAATAGAAGTTTGAGTTTCTATGTCTTTTTTTATCTCCAAAAATGTGGGAAGAAAATTATAGAATTTTGTGGATTTATTGCAAAAACAATGTTGAAGAAGGCTTTTAGATTTTGCAAAAAAAAATGTTCCTATGTCTTTTAATCTCCAAATTGGAGAAAACATAAAATTGGTATGGAAATTTTAGTGCAAAATAATTTTGTTTAATTTTAAATATTTCTATGTTCACAAAAGCTAAAATATAGTTTTGAGATATGAAAATTCCTTATAATGAAGCAAAATTGTAAAAAAAATCAATTAAAATTGTGAAAAAATGACTTTTATTTAGCAATTTTTACTAAATTATAAAAAAATATCAAAAAAATATTTTAAGCAGCTTTAAAACTATATAAAAATTAAAAGTATAAATAAAAAACCAAATTAATTGAAAAAACCTTGTATTGGTGGTGTGCAAACTCAAACACGTGACCCGCTTGACCTAAGGCGTCCACCTTGGCCAACCAAGCTATCGACGGGCTTGGAACTGAAGCCCCAGTGCTTGATATTGAAGAAGCCAGTAGGATTCAACGAGGGATTTATGGGATTTATCCCACATGCATCCCATAGGGGGATGTAGGAGGCTTGAAAAGCCTCAACAGTCCCATGGGAAGTGATTGCCTATGGGTAATATGTGTCGGTTCCTTCAGCCTTTTGGATGCCACCATAGGGTGCCAAAGGGTTGTACATTGAGTCTATCATCTTTCCAATCATCATACAGGTGGTGCGTGGCCAATGTGCCACGTATCACCTAGTTAGTATCCATGTTAGGTCGTATGTCTAGTTAGCATCTAGGTGGCGCACGACTAGTGTGCCATGTGTTGCCTAGTTAACATCCAAGTCAGGTCATCTATCCAGTGAACATCCAGGTCAGCACATCAAGGTGCATGCAGTCTAGATCAACGGTCTAGGGAAATTTGAATCTCACCACGTGTCACAGATCTAGGTAAATCCCAAGGTGGTCGAGGATCGAAGGGTGTGCCTGACGTCTCAACTCCTAATGATGCAAAGAGTTTGAGGTGGTCTAGGATCGAAGGGTGCTCCTACCCTCTCATATCTCAATGATGGGGCCCCATGTACATCCAATTAGGATGGGAGGGTACTCCTGCCCTCTCGAATCTCCCAGACTATGGAGGCCATGTGGCTTTGTGGGCCCGATGTCCTATGAGTGGGAGCTGAGGTAGGGCTCCTGCTCTCCTCGGGCGTCAAGGGGGTCGATTGACCACATAGCCCGGTCAAAAACAAAATGTTGTCGATCGATGGGCTTGGTGAGGGCAATAGATCACCACTCTCGAGGCTCTCCTAGCCTTGGGTCGTGGTAGATCGACCCCAAGTCATTGAGACCCTGGCCAGGTCAACTGAGTAATGGGCCTCGGCCCGCCATTGAGCTCACCTATTGAGGTGTGTTTGGTGGTGGCCAATTGTCACCAACTCATCCTCTGAGTGAGCCAAAAAAAAAAAGCTCTGATGCCAATGAAGTAAAAACATGCACCAAATAATAATAATCAAAGGATTATGAATTCAACATTAGCATTAGTTTTAGAAAATAATAAGTTTATGTAGATTACAAAATAGGCTTACTAACCAGTTAGCTTAGGAAGTGCTAACGATGTTTGAAAATAGATTATGCTAACAACCTAACTAAAATATCCTATGATATTTTAGTTACTAACCTTAGTTAACTTGGGAAATATTTTATAGAACACTAAATATGTCCTATGGTAAAAATTAGATGTAATAACCTATGTAGTATAATGCAATATACTACCTATTTTATCCTAACAATCAATGGTGGAGAGAAAAATACTTAGGTTAGAACTGATGTAAAATGAAAACCACCCTAAGATGAATGGTTGAAGTTAATTTTTTATGACGCATCCAAAGGTAACCTAAGTAAGGCCAAAGTAGGAGCAATTTTGAGGTATAATTAGAGCATATTGTTGGGGCTAGCCAACAAGTTTTTAGGAATTACTACTAGTCATAAATCTAAATTTTAATGCTTTACATCTGGGTGAAGAGCTAGCTATGGAACTAGGTACTAAAAGAGTTATATTTGAATAAGACCCCTTTAATATTATCAATATTTTGAGAAAGGAGGGAGAAGCTAATTAGCAAATTGATTACATTGTGGAAGATATTAGAGATATTGTAAAGCATTTTCAAGATGTTGACTTTGTTCATGTCTTTAAAGAAGGTAACAAATTAGTAGATTAGCTAGAAAATTTTGGTTCTATTAAATAACAAGATAGGAGATGGATCCCCAATGGTGGTCCATGAGGACTGCAACTAATTAGGGTTTATGATGGATATTGTTTATCTTACATCCAAGGGATTTTTGGCTACTTACCCTTGGTAATTGTGTAGTTGATGTTGGAAACATGTTGAATATTTTCTATGTTATTCTGGTGGGGTTAACACTAAAATATATTGGACACACTATACCTATACATTGTATCAAATATTTGGTATGCAATATGGATGGTACATGGCAATTATGCAAATATCATGTTAGTAGATGCACACTTTAAATATTCTATATTTTAGATTACATATTTTAGGATTTTCAAGTTGATTTATGATCCTGAAGGAGATATGCTTTTGTCAAGCATAAAGAAGATTTGGATAAATGAACAAAATGTTCCTATACTATTCTATTTTTTATCAAGCATAAGGAAGATTTAGATATTTTATCAAAATATTATCAAAGAGATTGATGCTATGAGAAACACTATAATATTCTAGGAGAAGAATATCACGACACTTGGCAACTAGTTGAATAGAAATGAAGAATTTATTTTTTATTGGTTAAGAAAAATGATAAATTAGAGGAAAAACCTCCAATGGTTGATTTTTCCTATGACATAGTTCATTTGCTAAAGATGATTAGCCTTTCTTGTGAGATAATATACTTCATTCATTTCAGAGTGATAATGTTCATAAAAGCTCAAGTTTTTAAAAACTAATGATACTTTATGTGTCACTCATATACAAGAAGTAATTTAGATGAATGATGATAGCAGAGGATCCTTTGAAAAGTACACCAAAAAATTTAGATTTAAGTTGATGAGAAAGATAAGATATGAAGGAAAATATATATGTAAAATTTGTCTAGCAATTTAAAATAAAATGAAAATATGTACAAGGTCATAGGATGAAGGCCTTAGATATATAATAAAATCAAGTGGAATAGTTAAAATATTCAAAGGATAATGAAACTTAAAAATAAATATAGATTCAATTACATAGAATTTATTTGATAAAAAATGATATAATTATAGTTATTATGGGAAGCCAAATCATGTAAAAGAGGTATGTTATGATTTGTACTCATGTAGTGCTTGTGGTTTGAAAAATTATAGTTGTAGAACATGTTGGTAATGTGAGTGATTTGAGAATATGATACATATGTGTATGGCAATAAAAATGCTTGCCTTACCCTGATATAGGTAAGTTGTATTTATAACTTTAAACTATGTTATATTTTAGGCACAAATTAATAATCAATTTTTTTTTTGGTATATAGGATTCTTTTAGCTTTATGAACCTTTAGAAGAATACAATGTAAAAGATGAATTTTATTCTCATAAGATATATATAATAATATTGTAGCAATTTGGAATATATCTTAATGTATATAAAATATAAATAAATATAAAAACAACTAAAAATATAATAAATTGATAACAAAACAATTTTTCAACCCTATAAGGAAATGATAAATATGTTGTCCAATGTTTTTAATATGGTAATGTAGGATGAAAACATGTTCCAAGGGAACATTGCAAGGTTCCAACTTTGGCTCTTCTTCAAAAGGTCCAAGGTTCAAACCAGCATGGATGAGTGTGTGAGGGATATCTCTTGGTTTTATGAGAGGTCATGGTTGGAAAAAGAGTGTTCAGCCCTATGAGTTTCTTACACTAATCAAATAAAAAAAATGTAGGAAAGAGATTGTTCAGCTCTATGAGTTTCTCACACTAACCAAATAAAAAAATGTAGAATGAAAACTATTTATTTCATAAAGTTTAATGAAACAATAAATATAATCAACAACACCAACTGATGACCAAACAAAAACAACAAGGAGAGACCACACAAACAAACAACGAGGAGGCTGGCCAAAAATCATAAGATTGTTTAAGTTTAGACCACACAAACAAACTGATGAAGTTTAGATTGTTAAACTTCATTTTGATTAAAAAAAGAGAAGGCTGGCCAAAAATCATAAAACAGACAAATATACACTTTAAAAAATTATAATTTATTAATAATTATTTATAAAAATAATATATTTGAAAAAATAAAAAAATAAAACTTTTAACTTAAATCTTATTAAAATAAAAAAATATATTATATTTAAAAAATTTAAATGTAATTAGATTATTATTTATTTAATAAATAAAACTTAGATCTTATTAAAGTAAAAAGTAAATTAAAATGTAATTAAATAATTATACATAATAATATTATGACACATAATATCATAAAAATTAAAAACTTATTTTTTATTTTACCCATAAAAATATTATTTTTAAAATAAAATAAAAAAAATAAAATAAATGTATTTCTTACCTATAGCCAATTCACATAACTTATAATAAATATAATAGAAAATAGGTCAATCAAATTAAAAGAAACAATAAAATAATCATATCTAATTCACTAATCTACTATAATACTAAAAAAAACAGCTCTTTTAGAGATCCCTATATTTATCATAAAATATGAAACGATAATCCATTAAACTTGTTTTTAAATGAAATTCACTAATAAACAAGAGTAATACAGAGCTAGTGAGATTTTGTCAAAACTTTTCTGGCTGGAAACACAAGTTGAGGAATTCCCCACTCCAAATTGTAGTCCACAAGAAATACAATACTCTCACAAATTTCAACTTTCTCCAGTTAAAAACGAATCCCCTAGATTTTCCAATTTTTACTTCTTTCTGAAAATCAGAAATCTCAATCAATTCAAATCCCGGGCTTATGTCAAATTCAAATCTATATTTCCCTAAGGCTTCCCTTACATCTTCATATCTTTTAGCCATCTCGCAGAAATCTATAACTCTTCTCAGCTCATTGTCTGCCATATCACCCTTAAATACTTTAACTGGAAACGCATTTTCTCCTTGCAATTTATAACTAGCTGGATTGTCATCCACAATTATAACATTCTTGAGATCCCTTCCAAGCTTGGTCAAGTCTTTCACACGGACACCATTTACATGTGTGCATGAATCTCTGTAGAAACGATCACCAATGACCTTGTTGACGTCAAGATCGTCAAGAATAGTATCTGCATAATGCTTGGATGCTGCAGTGAAAACTAAGATTTCATAGTTTTTTGATAACTCCAACAATAGGCTATCTACACCAGGCCTCTTCTGCACATACCATAAATCGAAATTCTGAATCGGACAAGTGAAATCGTAGTGTTTCGGACGATTGGGACTTGCGTAAACAAGGGTATGGTCCAAATCTAACACAATTGTTTTCTTATCCATTTTAAAACTGAATGTATATGGCGAGAAATAGAGAGGCTTCAATACTCCTATTGTTCTCCAAGATCGTACAAAAAGAAATCGAAATTAACGATTTAGATCAATGTCTCAAGAGAATAAATGGAGGGTGTATTGCTATTTGTTCGCCATGAATGAATCGCCCTATTATCTAACAGTTTCGATTTTTTTTTGTGCAGTTGTTTAATCAAACATATAAAAACAAAGTTAAAAATAAGGAAAAGATAATAAAATAAATTAATAAAAAATTAAAAAATTAATAACTTATTTTTTATTAACTGTTTTGAGTTTTTTTTGGTGCAGTTGTTTAATTTAAAATATAAAAACTAAGTTAAAAATAAGGAAAAGATAATTAAATAAAATAAAAAATTTAATAAAAAACTAAAAATATAAATGTTTTTTTTTTATTAACTGTTTTGATTGTTTTGTGCAGTTGTTTAATTAAAAATATTAAAACTAAGTTAAAAATAAGGGAAAGATAATAAAATAAAATAAAATAAATTAATAAAACTCTAAAAATATAAATAAATTAAATAAAAATAAATAAATTAAAATAAAAATAAACCTAAAAATAATTAAATTTAAAAATAAGAAAAGAAAAAAATAATTAAATTTAAAAATATTATAAAATAAGTTGAAAATTAAAAAATTAAAAATAATTAAATTTAAAAATAAAAAATAATAAAATTTAAAATTTAATTTTGATAACTTTAAATGAATCTATAATTAGCAATTAAATAATTACCATCTAGTTATTTTGTGCTTTCCCTCCTAACTTGTTATATTGCCACATAACTTACTTAGGTGTGTGTTTTTTTTTTCATCTCTCAAACTCTATATGAATTTGCCAACTCTCATTAGCAAACATCATCAAATTACCCTCATTACAATATTTAGGGTTAATCAACAATTTGGTTTCGGAATTCTCCATAGGTGCATGATCTTACAATGATTAATCATATATACATTCTACATGAACTTGCCAACGTCCATTACCAAACATGATAAGATTTCCTCGTTATAGGGTTAATCAATAATTTGGTTTTGGAATTTTCTATAGATGCATGTATGTATACATGAAACCAAAAAAATAAATAAAACTAAATTTAAGGTAATTACATGCTATTAAAATTTAAGGTAATTATATGCCCCTGACTCAAGAAGGCATGTTCGTTGGTCCCCGTCACTTGGAGATTGGTTTAAATTAAAATTTGATGGAGCTTCTATAGGGAATCCCGACCTTGCTGGAGTGGGAGGAGTAATATGGGATAGTAATGGTGATCTTATTTTGGCTTTTGCAAACTATCTCGGTTCTCAATATTCCATTTTTGTAGAGGTGCAAGCTACCTTTGTTGGTGTGATGCATTTAAAAAATCTTGGTATCCATAATGCAATAATTGAAGGTGACTCTTTGTTAGTGATTAATATGATTAAAGGGTCTGTCAACCTGGTTGGAAGGTGTCTAATCTTATTAATGAAACGATTTGGAACTCTCACTCCTTTGATAATGTGGCATTTGAGCACATGCTCAGAGAGGGCAATGTGGTGATCGATTTATTGGCGAATCTGGGTGTTTCATCTTAGGGATTTTATGTTTGGTAGGAGGATTTCCCCATGGAGATCATTAATCATGTCAGAGATGAAGTTCTTTAAATATTATCAGAGGTTTATTCATGGGTTGCGTTCATGGTGGACCATTTGTTGCCTCCATAGATCTTTGGTAGTGTGTTGCAGGTACATAGAATTTATGGTGTCATTTGTGTGTGATTGGCTCCGCTCTTATTTTTGTACCTTCACTCTCTTATTGGTTATGTGGATCTCCTTATGGTATGTGCCTTTGGAGACTATAATAATTGTTGTACCTTTGCCCTCCCATTGGGTATGTGGTTCTCCTCACGGTATGTGTATTGTGGAGTCGTTGGCAATTTTTAAATTTTAAATCCTTACTCTTGAAGCAATGTGGTGGATGTGGGATTGATCCCTTGGTGCTTCAAAGTAGAACTTCCTTGTTTCTCTTCGACCCTTTTGTTCATTCCTCTTGTCTGCTCTTATCTCTTCGGTTGTTTCGCTGGTTCAACCTTGGGGTGTTTGTTTGCGTTCTTTGGTGGTGGTCTCTAGTGCTTATCTCCTATAAAAGGTTGTGGAGTTCCTTTCAAAACCCTCTTTTTCTTAATAGTATAAAAATAAATAACAACGAATGCATTTTTTAGATTTAAGTAAACAAATAATTAAATAAAAATCAAATTTAAAATTTAAAAAATAATAAAATAAATAATAAAAATCAAAATAAAAATAAAAGAAAAATAAAATAAAAAAATTAGCTCTTTGAACATGTCTTCGAATGGGAATGGTGTGCAGGGTAGCAGGGATGGAGTTAAGGTTTGTAATATCGATGACCAAGGTAGCAAGAATGGTGATAAGATGGTGGGTGAATATTTCAATGAGGCAATAAGAAAAGGTAATTCTAAAGATGGTCTTGTCAATCCTATGGTATATCACATGTTTTCATCAAGTGGAGAGGTATATCCTTTGGCACGTATGGGTTCTCTACCAGGTGGTGTTGTGAATGGGGTCCCTCTAGGGCTTCACTCAAAACATTGTTTGATCTTAATGTTGTATCTTCATTTGCAATAATAGTTTTATCTCATTTACATTTGTGTTTTTTGAACGTTATTTTTAACACTTATCCAATTGGAGACACCCTTTGTGTTCTTGAGGGTTTGATTAAGCTCATAATGGAGGATGGGGTCTTCAATTTTATGGGTAAGCTTTTTGATAAGTAGCCAAATATGGATGATGTTAAGTGGTAGGCTTTATCCAAATTGTGATCTTAGGGTCACCTGAACATGGTTGCTTTTTCCAAAGATATGACCCCTCTCTGGGTCAAACTTCTCACTATACCCTTTAAGTATTGGCACATTGATATTTTGTGTGGTATAGCTAAGGTGGTGGGTGAACTAATTTTTATCTATATTGCAACTAGAGAAAATTTGAGAGTGATTTATGCAAGAATATGCATAAATGTAGATCGAAAATTTAATCTTGCATCCTCTATTAGGATCACTTCAAGCTTAGGGTATTGGACCCAATCCATTGTGTATAAGAATCATCGTAATTATTGTACCAATTGGAAATCTACTAGTCATATTTTGGGCCAGTACCCCATGAAGAAACCGATGATAAGTTCTTAGAAAAAGACAAGCTCAAAGAAAAAATATACTCAAGAGGAATTCTCAAAGAGGATAAATTCACAAGGTAAATCTAGCCAAGAGAAGACACTAAATAATGCATTCAAGATGAATAGCCAAGAATATAAACCCATTGAGTTCTAGCCAATTGAAGAAGTTGATATTATAGGCTCTAAGGCTAAGAAGTAACACTTGGTTAAAGGTTGTGTTGTGTCTCCCCTTCAGGATGAGATGCCTCACCTAGTTGAATACCATGATGTACCTCCACTTTTTTTGCATCGAAGATTTAGAAATATTTTGATCAAGTGCTCCTTCTCCGTTGGCCCCATTGTTTTTGCAAAACTCCTTTGATTACCTCAATATTTCTAAGCTAGATGTTTCATAAAATTCAGCAAATTCTCTCCCATCCAATCCTATGGAAAGGATGGAGAAAGGTTCCCTAGTCCCTAAAACTAGAAGTCATGAATGTACCCCAAAAATCTTCTTGGAGAAAATATTTGTAGATGTTGGGGTAGAACGTAATGTTGGGAGACCATCAACTAAATATCTGAGTAAAAAGGATATAGAATTAGAGATCACCAAACAATTTTAAGTCTCTATTGAATATGGATGTTGGAAATTGTCAACCTTCGTAGCCCTTTGTTATGGAAAAGAGATCCTATCCTAATTTTTATTAAAATAGTTTATTTTCTGGAGCTTTAAACAACATATAAAATTTTTATAAGTTTGGAGTGTAGAATCTATTTACAACCCAGAGCTAGAATGGAGGAGGTCCCTACTATTTTCAAAATAGATGTTAGTTTTAAATTTTAATTTGTGCTTGTTTCTTGACTCCCATAGGTGGTTTCACTCCTTATTTGTTTCTCTTCGTTCTTCCTTGAAAGCTTCTACTTATTTTATGTAAAGGTTTGGGGATTCTTTCATAACCACTTCTTCAACCAAATCAAAAATAAAATATAAAAAATAAAAATAGTAAAAATAAAATAAAATAAAAAATAGAAGCTTACAACTAGGACTGATCTTCTCCTTGTTCAGTCTCTTGATGGCAATGCTCAAAGCTATGGCTAACCTAATTCAGTAAATGAAGAACTGAAAGAGTAGCATTTGATAATTAAAAATCTATTGCTCCTTCATTCCCTATGTCTTTTTAGATCCTTGTTGTGGTTGTGAAGTTTTATCTAAATCTATTGAAAGTCTTAGTGTAGATTGTTCTTCTCTATTTTAGTGCATTTCTTCTTTTCTATCCTTGATAGAGGTTGTTAGAGGGTCTTGTCTCAATAGTCTTAAGCTCCATTGGTAGATTGGATAGTTTGTTGAGTACATAGTTTAGTTTCAATTTGTAATTTTTTTTTGGTCTACTTTATGGCTAGCAACCAAAAGGCTAGAGTTTATTAGCTTTGTAATATATTATTGAGTCTCTCTTAATATATTCTTATTTTAACAAATAAAATAGATTACTATTGTAGTGGTAAGGGCTTTAGCCTCTCTTTGGGGAGGTCCAAGGTTCAAACCCCACTTAGTATAAGGGGTCTTACACCCCTCATAAAAACTCGTGGTTTAGCCCAAAATTTTTAGTAGCTGCAAGCTTACTATAGTGGTGAGGTCTTTGGCTTCTCTTTGGGAAGGTTCAAGATTCAAATACCACTCAATATGAGGGAACCGAGACTCCTCTTAAAAATCCATCCTTGCATATTGAAACTGTAGGGAGTATGATTAGAGAGGAATAAGATAATTTTTAGAAGGGAAAAAAGGTCAATAGTGAGAAGTTTTTGAAGTATAACAAATTTTTAGAGGAGAATGTTAAATCTATCAAGTACACTAGCAAGCCAGAGAATACTAAAGAGACTATGATAGCTAAGGCATGGAATCTAGAACCCATTAGTGGTGGAGAGGCAAATGCTTAGGTTAGAACTAATGTAAAATGACAACCACCCTAAGATGAATGGTTGAAGTTACATTTTTATGGGGCATCCAAAGGTAACCTAGGTAAGGCTAGAGTACAAGCAATTTTGAGGGATAATCAAAGAAGATTGGTGCAGCTAGCCTACAAGCTTTTGGGAATTACTACTAGTCATAAGCTGAAGTTAAAGGTTTACATTTGGGTGTAGAGCTAGCTATGGATCTAGGTACTAAAAGAGTTATCTTTGAAGGAGACTCCTTGAATATTATCAATATTTTGAGAAAGGAGGGAGAAGCTAATTGGAAAATTGATTACATTGTGCAAGATATTAGAGATATTATAAAGCATTTTCAAGATGTTGACTTTGTTCATATCTTTAGAAAAGGTAACAAACTAGTAGATTAGATAGTGAATTTCAGTGTCATTAAAGAAGAGGATAGGAGATGGATCCCTTAGGGATGGTCCATGAGGACTACAACTAATTGGGGTCTAGGATGGATACTGTTTATCTTCCATCCAAGGTATTTTTAGCTACTTGCCCTTGGCAGTTGTGCAGTTGATGGGTTGACTTTGTGTTGTAAAAGGGTTTGGGCCCTATCAAAATCTCATTTTTACCCTAATCAAAAAAGAAAAATTAAAATAGAAAAATAAAAAGGAAAGTTTAAAAAATAAAAATAAGCTAAAAATAAAGAAAAGATAAAAAGATAACTAAATTTTAAAATAATAAAAATAACCTAAAAAAAGTAAAAATATAACTATAAAGCGAAATCGACCAACACTGATAAAAAAAGTAAATCAAAGAAGATACAAATATGCACATAAAATGAAGGATCTTGTTTATTATAAACTCGAGGATCTTGGATCTATACTTTATACAATAGATATACCCAAAATCAGGGGTCATAATACAATGTGTGCTTTGATATAGTTCTTATAATCAGAGGGTTTAAAACCCTTGTTCAAATGAATATCGGTGTCTTTAGATCATCTTCACTCCAAACAAGTGCGAGTGGGCTTGTGTATCCTTGCAAGGCCACTCAAAGCTACAACAACCATCAATAGAAACAACTCCTATAACCTACACACAAACAAATAAGAATAAAGTTAGTTACACCTATGGGGCCTTGATGCCCACTAAAACATGAAAGTGTAAAATATTAACCGTAGTTGTAATACTTTCCAAATGAAGTGAAGAAATACAAAAAAAAGTAATTAAAATAATTAAACCTAGTACCTTGTCAAAATATGCCCGATTTTTTGGATCTATTCTCCTAATGACTCGATCTGGTGATGCATGAACACCCACAAGCATTATAGGATTTGGTGATTGTAAACTAGTGAACTATCAATGCCCTGCATTATTCATGGATGGTTGTGGATGCCCTGTAGAATTCAAGGAACACCTTGGAGAATTCAAGGGTTATGGGAGGATGCTCTACAAAATTGGATTTGGTTCGTAGTTGGTTTTGGTAGTGAATATGGTGGATGTGATGGTAGTGAGGAAGGAATATATTAGAAGAGTACTAGAGTTTATGAAATGATGGATGATCAATGCTTTTAGATCTTGATATCTCAAAAATGTTCCAACCAAGATGTTAATTTTTTGACCCTCATTCACAAAATTGAATGATATTTTATAATTTACCCTTGATCATGTTAGGATTTCGACAACACCAATAGATGGTCAAGATTAAAACATGATGAAAGGCTAAGATTGTTATTTGATAGGTGATATCGATCATGTTAAATGAATGGTCAATATTAAGATGTGATAAACGACTAATATTTATTCATATATATATATATATATATATATATATATATTTTTTTTATATATTATATATATATACATATATACATATATGTATATACATATATATATATAAATATTATATATATATATATGTATATGTTTATATATATATATATATATATATATATATATATATATATATATATATATATATATATATATATAATGAATGACTATGATTTGATGATGCATAGATGACAAGTGGCTAGGATTTGGTATCTATAGATGCCCCTTTTTGTATCACATTGTGTGAAACACAATGCGATGCAAAAATAAGAGACACCTAGTTTGGTGAAGTGGCTTCTTTCCTCGATGCACAAGAATATCCTAAAGATAAAAATTATTGTTGTAACTTACCCCCTCAATTGGTGAATGAGTGAAGAATGAATCTCATGAGCCAATTGATAGAAATGTTGATGATATGATGTAAATGAATGTGAATGTGAATGGTGCAATTATTGGTTCTATTTTTTAGCTAATATAAAAGGTGATTTCGACAATGTGGATGATATGAATGATGTAAATGAATGTGAACGTGAATGGTGCAATGATTGGTTATGTTTTTGCCCTAACAAAAAAGAGGATTTTGATAATGTAGATGATATGAATTATGTAAATGAGTGTGAATTATGTATTCCGATGTGGGAAATTAAAATCAAATTTGGTTGCCCCATGTTTGAGATGCTTTTGTGCTATTGAAAAATATACCTTTTGGCATCATTGAAATGCAAAATGATAAAGTAAAGAAACCAATCATCCTAGGGGCCTGTTAGTGACTATAGCAATTTTTGAATGTAAAGTGAATAACCAATAATCCTAGTGGGCTACTATCCATAGTGACTATTGCAATGTAAAATAAATAATGTAGTGAAAGTTATCTATGTTTGTTACCCCATGAAAAAGGGCATCAATGAGAGCTTTTGAAAAAATTAGTCTAAGCACAATCTCACTTAGAAAATGTGGGACCAAAAAGATTTTTATTTTTGAACAAGAGGATGTTAGATGATGATATGTGCAAGCATCCTTATGGGGATCTACCCATATTACAGAATTGTATGCATAACCAATTGCTGCAATTGTTAGAGGAATAGAGTAAACCATTAGATATGAGGTTCGCTTGATAATGCAAGTGAATTTGACAATTTTGAGTGGAAATACACTGAATTATGGATGATATGAATGATGTAAATGGATGTGAATGATGCAATGAATATGAATCATGCAATGATTGATTTTGCATTTGGCCTAATAGAAAAGGATTTTTTGACATATGGATGATATGAATGTGTAGACACTAAAATCTGGTTAATCTGATTAGGCGACCAAGAAAAGGTCCAATTAACACCATATGGCCCCCTTGGGAAACCCTTAGAGGTTTTATAGTGGTCCTAACCACTCTTGTAAGGCTCTACCCCACTTTTGGGAGGTTTTGGACCACATTGGAATGATCACCCTACCCTGGGATGAGGGTAGATCACCACCATCCCACCTAGGGATGGTGGCAAAGTGGTTGTTCCTAGGTGGAATGACCACAAGGTTTGACTCCTAAAAAGTCAAATTTGGATAAATGGCACCCAAAAACTACCATTTATCCTACCTATGATAGCATGCATGACTTAAGGGCATAGAATATTTATGACATGCTATAGAATGGAGGCCAAAATGGGAGATTCTCTTCCCCCTCCAATGCATGCTCAGTTTTAGACAAGTGGCATCTCCTATCCTGCATGCCCTTGCATGCCCATTTTTCCAAAGGCCCTCTTTGGCTATAAAGTGGATCCATTTTCCACACAAATCATAGAGAGAATTTTGAGACATAGCAACGAAGTGCTGGCAATATTTCCCCTCGCCTTTTTGTGCCCATTTCCCTCAAAATATATACCTAGAAAAGGAGGTTTATGAGTGATATAGGAGGTGAAATATGATCACAAAAACAAATAATCTGAGTGAATTTCACCACAAAATTTGATGACAACACTAGTAGGAGGGACTTTGACCAATTCACAGAGGAACTAGTGATAAATTAGGGGTAAAACTGGTGGTTGTCCCACCCTAGGATGATCCCCACCATCCCTGCTAGGTATGATGATAGATATGTGCATGATTTCTTTACTTTTATTTTTTAGTAATATTCTATATTAGTATATGAACATGATTTCCAAATTGCATGCATTTTGGAGCTATATTGAGTGAGATATCACATTTTTAAGTTTTTGCAGGTTTGTAGGGTCCATAGGAAGGTGCACAATGATATGTGACTGATTCTACAAATATAACCACATGAGTCTTCTTAAAATATCATTATGTGAATTATGTCCAATTTTCATGCATTTTTTATATATTTAGTGCCATAAATTGCTTGTTTTGGGTTTTGTAGGTTTGAAAAGCGCACTGCGAATGGGACACATCATCGTATGCAATTTATGTTATATTTTTGGTTATATATTCCCAAAACCATATATTTTACATACCTATGTAATTTTGAGTTATTTGGATTTGTTTTAGATAGGTGTATTGCATATTCATGTTTTCTAGTCTTTTAGGGCATGTGGGTTTGCATATTTTCAATATACCCACTTGCTATTTAACGATTCGGGTTTCCTTGTGTGTAGGTTCAGGTCTTAAAATGTACAAGGAAATATCAAAATATCATAACATAAGATAAAAAAGTTGTGGTATCGTAGGCCCTCCCACTTTGATTGTGGGTACGAGGAAGAACATTGGAAGTGCACACGAGTTACTTTGAGGATTCGATCCTTGGGCACCAATTTGTAACAATTGTATCAATATAGAGACCTCAAGGGGATTTTTATGTAACCATGGTATTTGAACCATAAATATAATAGAAATAAACTTTACTTTGCTTCATTTCTTGCATTTTGGTCACCTTTCCATGTTTACTTGAATGCTTCCATTTTGGCGCTTGTCCATCATTTGAGATAGATGCATGTTGTTTAGCTTCATTCAAGTGCACTTTTTTTACCCTAATTGAGTGGTAATCACTATGGTAACCTATCCTTATTTCTTTAATTAAATGTTTAACTTTGGTTTTTTCTTGGTTTCTATTTAAAATGTTGGTCGTTCTGGCCTAAAACGACCTCTAGACTACTCCTTGTGCCACCTTGGGATAGCAAAAAAAATTGTAGCCATACCACCCTAGGACAACCACAAAATAGAGACTTTTTTATTAGATTCTAGAAACAACAAGTTCCTCAGGTGATAAGGTAGGTACCTAAACTTTTGGTTTTCTGTTACATAGTCAAAAATTGTTGAAGTTTGATTTTTCTTGCATGCTTTGTTTGATAGAAAGGTAGAAAGATAGTTTCCTTTTATTATAAATGAAAAAATAACACAAAGAGAATAAAAATAAAAAATAAGTGAAGTTATGATGCCCTTGTATTGTTTTCTTGCATGTAGGATACCTGATGGGTAGGCTATCATTTAGGGTTTGCATCTTCTAGGTCTCTTTTTATCTAGCCTTTTCTAAAATTTAAATGTCATTTATTTGCATTTAGTGAATGATCATCGAATGCTTCATTATTTAATTTCTTTGGGATGAACCACATACACCACACTTCCCTTAAATTCTAGTGAGTTGGATTTCATCACCAACCACTAGTAGAGGTCAATGATAGTAGCTTCCATCTCCATATATTGCCTCAAATCGCATGAACCCTTATTATTTGACAATAATGACTCCAAGATCTATCCTAACCATGCAAAATAGCATGCATTCCTCTTTGTATGGGTGTATCACTATGCACGGGGTGTTGGGTGAGGATCGGCAAGACCTGTGCTCCCTACTTTGGTGTGGATTTCATCTCCACATTTTAGGGGGTTTACATGACTATGACTTTCAGTGCTGGTTGTCGAGCTATGAGCATATAGGTGAAATTCAATTAAACACAAGATTATCATTCAAAAAAATTCAAACATGTGACACAAGGTCATATTTACAAATAACACATCTAAAATACACAAAACAACTTAGGGATTCACATATAAAACTTAAAAGAGATAATCACTTGTTTTTATTGAGTGTTTCCTTTCTTGTGTGTTGTTTCATTAAGAATTTGTAAAGGTGATAATCATCTAGGGTTTGATAGAGAGTAATAATATTGTATGAATACAACCAAGCCCAATCATGAATGGAATCTATGAAAGGTGGACTAGGAGACACTAGTCATCTCCACTTTAGCCCCAAGGATTTGGTCATTCCTCCTTAGAGAGCCTCTACTCACCCAAGTCCCAGGATAGCAGGACATGAGCAACACCTATGAGGGATCCCCATGTGAGATACCCCTATAGGTTGTGGACCATATCTGAGAGATTTTTCTTGGTATTTAAAAACATCATATGCCTCATTTGATGAGAAGAAATCATGCACTAAGGCACAAGTAGACAAAGTAGTGCCACACATCCACATACCTGATAGATCTAACATGTCTGGTAATGGGCTAGAGCACTTCACATATTGGATAAAGTAGATTGATTATACCTCACCTTTACATTACCTTGCTAGGTTCCAACAACCTAGACAATAGGATGAGTATGATACTCATAGCTCAAGGTGAGCGAACTCTTACCTTCCCCTCCTCATCCATGAAGGAAGGCATGAGGAAATCCTTTATTATCCTCCAAAGTAGTATATCATGCAACCACGATGTGCTTCTATGCTCACTGAGTATAATGAGCGTATGCCTAGGCCAAAACCTCAAGTAAATGTAGTGACCCTCGATCGAGGGAAGCACACAATGGATATCATAGATTATCTTGAATGAGGTAGACCTCAGGGTAAGACTCCTAGGCCTCCTAGGCCCTACATAGTGGAACATATCAATCAAGTAGTTGCAAGATATGTGGAACACCAAGCACAATTCAAGCAGCTTCAATGAGACAAAGAGCAACTAGACCGCTTGCATCAACTTGTGAAAGAAAGAATTGAATGGTAGACCAGCGAGTTATTCCAAAAAACTTTGTATGAGAGGGTACCTACCCCTAATACATATAGACAGGAATTCCATTTGAGGTAACCAACTATCTTTCAAGATAGGTCTCCTAGACCTTATCCATCATTTCCTCCCTAACCTCATAGGCCAAATAGGGACTTGCCTCCCAGGACAAACATAGGGCACCCCCAATAGGTAGGTACCCCTCTCTATAGATCGGCTTAGGAGATGCCCTATGGGGATTACATCGAGCATGATATGGAGGTGGAATATTTAGGAATACCTTATCAAGGCAGGGGGTAATATACTACCACCCCAAAATAGGCTTGAGAATCCTTGACCTCCATCATAGGATAGGAGTAAGGATGAGGAGATTAAATCCTTAGACGTATATCAGGCATTGCTAGAGTGCCTAGAGTCAGTAGAGAACAAGACCTCTGGGTCTGGGTCCCATAAGCCCACCTTGCATCAGTTACGTAGTCAACTACTCCATCCTTCGGTACCTACCCCTTCCTATCAAAAATAGTTTAAGATGCCTCAATTGGATACCTTTAAGGGATAAGAAGATGCATATGATCATGTTACAAATTTTTTGAGCCAATGCTTTGGCATCCATGATAATGATGCTTTGATTTTGCAGACATTCATGACTACCCTCTCTGGCCTAGCCACAAAGTGGTTTACCAAACTCTCGAATCATAACATCCATAATTTAGACCAACTTGTAGATGCTTTCCTAGAATGCTTCACCTTCAATACCAAGAGGAAGGTGACATTGGCTGATATCACTAGGTTGAAACAATATGATGATGAGTCAATAGAAAATTATGGAAATAGGTGGCAAGCATTGATTTCCAAGCTACCATATCTACTCCCCATGTCAGAGTTGACTTAGATGTTTTCCAAGAGCTTCCTAAAGCTGATCTCCTTGTTTTTGTAGCTACAACAATATTCGACTCTTGAAGATGCCCTAGCGTAGGCTAGAATGATTGAAGACATCAATATTCAAGAGGGAGAAATTGTGAAGTCTCACAATAATAAGTGGAACAAGAATGCTAAGAATACCCCAACATAGCCTAAGCCAACAATAGTTAATCAGGTTACCATTAGCATCCCAGGGCTAGTGCAAACAATGTTGACTCAAAAGCCTAATTATTAGGCCATACCTAGGAACTATAACAAGGACAAAAAAAATAGTCAATGGAAAAATCAATAGCGTTATCCCAAGCGATAGTTCACGATCATTATACAGTCTATGGAATCATTTTTTGAACACCTCTTAGCAGCTAAATTGATCAATTTTCCTAATATTTGACCTATCAACCCAAATGCACCAAAGCCCAAAGGGTACCAAGAAGACTTATATTGTAAATTTCATAGGCAAAATGGGTATGACATGTATATGTGGTATAAGTTAAAGCATTTGGTGCAATCCATGATTTATAGGAATTCCCTTTATGTAGAAAACCCTATCACAACAAACAACCAACAAATGGAGGTGTTTAAAGATGCATTGCCTGGCCATGCAGAGTAGGCCAAGCCAGTACCCAAGGTAAATGAGGTTCATCATGCCCCCTAAGAAATGGTATGTTAGCATGATCAAAATTGTAATGAGGAATAGGTGGTACCCAAGTCCAATTGCACAACATGTAGCTCAAAGTGATGTTCCTTTGACATCGTAGCCTCTATTGCCTCTAGTGTCGAGCCTCCCACCTAGGCCTATGGT
This sequence comes from Wollemia nobilis, assembly GCA_028583015.1. Taxonomy (NCBI): domain Eukaryota; kingdom Viridiplantae; phylum Streptophyta; class Pinopsida; order Araucariales; family Araucariaceae; genus Wollemia; species Wollemia nobilis. The sequence continues at coordinate 41,456 of JAQPPZ010008061.1, forward strand.
CACAATTAAGAGCAAGTTTGCTCAGAGCCTAATAATGATATTTTATTGACTCTCTATCTATGAGCTCATTCAATAATCACCACCTCATAGAGAAGCTTTAATGGAGATCCTTAAGGCAATAGAGCTATAGCCCTAGGAGTCTAACTCCTTTAACAATTTTGTGGGGTATGTGTGACAATGCACATAACTAATGATTACCTTTTAATAATATGAACTTAAACTGGTTCCAAATGATATGGTAGATCCTCCCTTGCACATCATCACATGTGTAAACAAAACACCATACAAGAGAGTGTTGGTAGACACTAGATCTTCTAGCAACATCATCACTACAACAACTCTCAAGCATTTGAAGCTCCTAGCATCCCATATCATCGCATCTACGTACACCCTTCGAGCATTCAATGATACCATATGCTCAATTATTGGTACAATCATCTTACCTATTTAGGTAGGGCAAAAGACCATACCAAAACTATGCCACATATTGGAGGGTGAGATGGCATATAATATCTTGTTAGGTAGACCATGGATCAGGGAAATGAAGTGTGTCCCTTCCATTGCTTACCAATGCATCAAGAGCAATTTCATGTTTTATCTATAGACCTAGAGCCTTTCAAGTAGTGCAATATGGTGTAGCGGTTTCCTGAGTTAACCTTCTCATCAAACCATCTAGATTTTCAATCGAATAAATCCAGCCAAGGTTTGGCTCCATCGCCATTGCTTTCAAGTGATCCATCTCCATATCATGCCATACCATCCTCATCATTGGTAACCCTTGAAATGCCTCCACTATTTGTGGATCCTTTCCCTAAGAACCTAGGGAAGTGGCCTATTTATGAGGTCTAGCTAACCATATACACCATCTGCACAGAGGAGATCCCTATCCAAGTAGATGAGGAGCTACCACATGAGGTAAACATTGAGTCTTTTCTCCTTATCCATAGCCTCATTTAAAAGTGCACCTAGATACCACCAATTTGGGAGAGTACATGGTTAGTAATGTTACAACTACCCCTGCTATAGAGTCGATGTGAGACATGGGTCGACCTCATCTTCCTATAGGAACTATCATACCTCTTGGTCTTCCCCCTAATCAAATGAATTTCATCTATGGGGGCCTTGACTATGGCATCAAGCCTTATAAGTAGTAGGAAGATTTTTCCATGAGGTATCTCCACCTCTATAATTGACATGGTTATGGGTTGGGTGTGTATGAGCAGGGCACCTACATTCCTTACCAACTATAGTATCAAACACCTTATAATAAGTCTATATTGGGACACAACAAGCCCATACCCCTTGATGTCCTCATAGATAGCTTAGAGTGCATGACTCTAAACTTTAAGGATAATCTTGCATGAGATCCTTATGCCAACCCCAATCATGTCTACTCATTGGGGGACTACTTCCTTGCACCCTTATGTGATGATGACCCACCTCACGATGTCATCCAATATTATGAAATAAGTGAATGTTCACACACTCTTCCCAAAAAAAGTGAGGAAGAGGATCCAGGGTTCCCTTATGAGTGGACATATGATGATGAGTCAGACTATGGAGTCATGCCTATTAACTCTGCTAGCTATGATGGAGAATACACATAAATTGTCCCTGTGGATGATGAAGATGAGTTCTATTTGCATATGTTCCCATTAAATGATCCCATCTGGTGAAAAATTCTACCTTTAGAGTATCAAGCTCACCCATAGCTACATCAATTAATTTTGGTTACTTAGCCTTTGTCATAACCACCTCCATAGGTCTTGTGATATCCCAATGTTGATAGACACCATCAGCCACCTAGGGAAAATCATCCATCCATAAACATGATTTTCATAAACCTATTCAAGCCCCTACAAGATCTGAATAACCCATTGAAGCCACTATACCTCAATCTAGAGATAATTGACTTTGATTAGGGAGATTCCCCCCATCACCCTCTGAGTACTGGCCTTGAGATGAGATGCTAAAACAATTTTATTTCTCTCCAAGTTTGACTCACAATATCTTCCATTCTGAGGAGGAACTCGAGGTTCCCATTGATGATCTAAATCTAGTTGATGATATTCACCTGATCCCTACTCTCCACCAGTTGGAGGAGGGATCACATATGTCAATCGAGCTAACAATTGACAAATATATCAACTCATATCTTGAGAATCCTCAATGTATCAAGTTAGGGGAAAGCATATCCCTCAAATATAAAGTTTATCACATAGCCCTTCTCATAGATAAGAAGGATTTTGCATGGTCCTAAAAATATATGCTAGGATTGGATCCAAATCTAGTCACCCACAATATGATGCTTAACCCCAAGGCCAAGCCGGTTAAGAAAAAGCTGAGAAAGATGCATCCAAAAGTAGCCTTGATGGTCAAATATGAGATACAAAAGTTTTTGGATGCCAATTTTATCATTTCTATAGACTATCTGCTATGGTTGTCCAACATGGTTTCCATCAATAAGCTTGATGGGAGAATTTTATTTTGCACCGACTTCTAAGACTTGAACAAAGCAAGTCCTAAGTATGAATTTCCTTTGTTGAGCATTGAAACCCTGGTAGATGTCATAGTGGGCCATGAAATATTATCCCTCATGGATGGTTTCTCTTGGTACAATCATATTTGTATCAATCCAAAATACCAACTCAAAATGGTGTTTAAAACATCTTGGGAAACATTTTGCTATAAGGTCATGCCTTTTGGCCTTAAAAATATTGATGCTACCTACCAACGAACCATGACATACATCTTCCATGATTACATGCATAATATTTTGGAAGATTACATGGATGACTTACTGGCCAAATCCTTATTACGCCATGAGCATCTCGATGTCTTGCACAAAGTCCTCGATCGCCTTATTGAGCATAACATGAGATTGAACCCCAAGAAGTGTATATTTGATGTCACATATAGAAATATCTTGGTATTTATAGTCTCTAAATGAGGCATTGAAATGGACCCCAACAAGGTCAAAATAATCCTTGAGATGCCTCCCCCAACTACCATTAAGTAGCTTCGAAGTCTGCAGGGTAAGGTCGCATCCATCAGACACTTCATAGCACAATTGTTCGACAAATATCAATCCATGAAAAAGTTACTCCCCAAGGGGATAAAATTCAATGGGGATGATGAGTGTCAGGCTACCTTTGATGCAATTAAAAAATATTTGGCTTCACTGCTAGTATTGGCTCTACCAAGACCAAGAGTGTCATTCTACTTATACGTCTCAGCCACTAAGATTACATTGGGTGCCATCTTAACCCAAAACAATAAATTACATAAATAACATGCTACTTACTATCTTAGCCACACCTTGGTTAGCTATGAAATAAAATACGCATATGTTGAGAAGTTATACCTAATGGTTCTTTTTTCCACTAAGAAGTTATGCCATTATATTCTTAGTCATATAATGTATGTTGTATCAAAAGAGAATCCATAGTGATACATGATGAGTCACACTTATCACAATAGTCTCACGGTGAAATAGATCATGTTATTGATGGAGTTTGATCTAGATTTTATTAGATAAAAATCAATTAAGGGTCAAGTCATCACCGATCCAATCATAGAGGCTCCTCTCTAGGATGATCAACCTCTTAGCATGGAGATTTCCAATGATGGAGTATTTCAAATATCATAATCATTGAATTTTGATGAGCCTGAGTCATAGGCAAATATGACTCTTATTTTATGGCTCCAAGTGTGAGCAACGGGGTGGCGCAGGAATCATGTTTTCACATCTCAAGGGGCTTCCATATCCCTATTTTTCAAAATTGATTTTCCATGCACTAAAAACAATGCCAAGTACAAATCCTTTCTCATAGGTCTTCAAACAGTTGTTGTCATGAGAATCACCAAGCTCAACATTTTGAGTGACTCCTTGCTCATTGTAAACCAGGTCAAAGGGATTTTCCAATGTAAGTGTCTAGTTTTGCAAGTCTATAAAGCCCTCATGGATAAAATCCTAGAAAATTTCAAATGGTATGACATCAAGGCACTCCCTCGATCATCTAATAATTTTATGGATACCATGGAATTACTTAGGTTCTTGATCCTATAGAATCCTATTGATGATATAACAACCATTCAAGTCAAAATGCTATCACAATCTGTGGTTGTCGGTTGAGCGTGAGCACACCCAATCCACACCAACAATCCACTTGATTCATATTGAACCTCATCAAGAGAGGTTCTCACAAATTCATGAGTGCTTGAATTGTGCCAATTGAGGGATTTTGTTACCTCAAACCCCTTTTGATAGCAATTGAATGTTATTATTACAAGTTCTTTCCCAATTAGCCTTTTCTAGGGATGAACTTCAATAGGGGTAGGAAATTCATGCAATAGAGACTTCCTCACAATAGGAATGGTCCATATAAATTAGGGAGTACCTACATCTTGGTAATATCCATATTGGGTTGTCACACACCATCAAAAGGACATTTAAATGAAAGGCATAAAAATATGTCTTGGTCAAAGATATTTTGTATTGTTGGGGCTATGAAGGTATCCTCCTTCACTTCTTAGAGCATCAAGAGTCAGTTTGGGCAATGGCCCAAGCACACGATGGTATGTGTAGTGTCCATTTTAATGACATAGCCATCACAAAGCACATTCTTTGCATGGGATATTATTACCCAGTTTTAGAGCGATATTGTTGCACATATGTTAAGAAGTGTGTAAAGTGTCAACACCATGCTAAATTTACACACACACCTTCTTAGGCCTTACAACCGATTCAATTATCTTGGTTGTTCTCGCAATGGGGGTTGGATTTAATTGGGAAAATCTCACCTACCTCCTTGAGCCATCACACATTTATCATTATGGCTACCCAGTATTTTAAAAAATGGGTGGAAGCAATTCCCCTTACCACCATGATAGGACCTCACATCATGGAGTTCATATTGCATAATATCATTTATCATTTTGGTATTCCATCCAAGATCATATCTGATAATGGGATATCATTAAACAATAAATATGTGCATGCTTTGAAAGTAAAGTATAATATATAGAATAGTTTTTTGATGCCCTATTATCCACAAGTGAATGGGCAAGCAGAGGCATCAAAAATACATTTATTGCTATTCTAAAGAGAATATTTAAATAAAATCACACTGATTGGTACACATAAATTCCCTTTGCTCCATGGACCTACCACACTAGAATTCATATGCCCACTAGGGAAACCCCATTTTTTCTAGTGTATGGAGCCGAGGTGATCATACCTCTAGAGCTATAAATCCCATCACTATGCATATCCTTGTAGGAGTTCATCGATGATGACACCATGTAGCAGGCTCGCTTAGATCAACTTACATTGCTTGATGAATGTCATGTCAATGCTCTTGAGCACCTATGCATTTATCAAGAGTGACTTAAGAAAACCTACAATATGAAATTCCATCCTAGAGACTTTCAAGTTGGTGACCTCATTCTGAAAGAGAACCAACAAAATTCTAATTTTTTACCCCATCTATAGGATAAGTTTATGGTAAACTTATTAGGTCCTTTTGTCATAACTAGTCATATCAGACCCAAAACTTACCGCCTAGCCTCCCTTGAAGGAATAGAGGATCTTGAACCCTTGAACATACTTCATTTGTAGTCTTTCCATACCTAGAGTGTTGTGGCTCACCCTAAAATGCTCCAAGGGTATCTATGTACCACTTGGTCAACCCAAAATGCTCCTAGGTGGTCTATGAACATCTAGGTCACCCCAAAAGGCTCCAAGGGTATTTACATACCACTTGGTCAACCCAAAATTCTCCTATATGATCTATGACTATCTAGGTCACCCTAAAATGTTCCAAGGGTATCTACATATTGCTTGGTCAACCCAGAATAATCCTAGGTAGTCTATGACCATCTAGGTCACCCCAAAAGTCTCCAAGGGTATCTACATATTGCTTGGTCAACCCAAAACACTCCTAGGTGGTCTATGACCATCTAGGTCACCTTAAAAGACTCCAAGGGTATCTACATACAACTTGGTCAATCCAAAATGCTCCTAGGTGATCTATGACCGTCTAGGTCACCCCAAAATACCACAAGGGTATCTACATATCGCTTGGTCAATCCAAAATAATTCTAGGTGGTATATGATCATTTAGGTTACCCCAAAATGCTCCAAGGGTATCTACATACCGCTTGGTATTGTCCAATTCTAACACAATTGTTTTCTTACCCATTTTAAAACTAAGATTAAATGTATATGGTGAAGAAAGAGAGAGGCTTCAATACTGCTACTGTTCTCCAAGATTCTACCAAAAAAATTTAAAGTAACGATCAAATCAAGAACTAAGAGAATAAATGGAGGGTGTATTCCTATTTTTTCACCACGAATATGTCATCCTATTAGCTAACGGTTTTGATTTTTTTCAGTTGTTTAATAAAAAAATATAAAAAATAAGCTAAAAATAAAGAAAATATAATTAAATTAAAATAATAAAATAGAAAAAATAATTAAAAAAATTAAAAATATAATTATATAAAAGAATAAGTTAAAAAAAGAGAAGTTAAAAATAATTAGATTTAAAGAATATATTAAAAATAAGGAAAAGCAAAAAATATAATCGAAAAAAATATTATAAAACAAGTTTAAAAAAATAAAAAAAATTTAAAATTTAAAATAATAAAATATAAAATTTGATTATAATTAATAGTTAACTTTTTATGTAGAATCTATAACTGGGAATTTATGTAATTACCATCTAGTCATTTTGTGCCTGCTCTCCTAACTTGTTATATTGCTTTTTTTTTTCATCTCTCAAACTCTACATGAATTTGCCAACTCTCATTAGCAAACATCATAAAATGACCTTCATTATGGTAGATGGTCTTAATCAACAATTTGGTTTTGGAATTCTCCATAGGTGCATGCTATTACAATGATTCATCATGTATACATTCTACATGAACTTGCCAATGCTCATGAGAAAACATCATAAAATTTCACTCAATACAGTATATGGGGTTAATGAACAAGTTGGTTTTGGAATTCTTTATAGGTGTATGATATTACAATGATTCATCATGTATACATGAAACAAAATAAAAATAAAAATAAAAATAAATTTAAGGTAATTACATCCTTCCAAAATAACAACTAAGGAATTTTTTAGATTTAAGTAACCAAATAATAAAATTAAAATAAAAAAAATTAATAATGAAATAAATAATAAAATAATAATAAAATAAAAATTAACTTTTTTGAACATCTTCAAGTGGGAATGGTGTGTATGGTAGCAGGGATGGAGTTGAGGTTTGTAATATCTATGTAGCGAAAACACTGAGAATATGGTGAGTAAATATTTCTAGGAGGCGATAAGAAAAGGTGAGTCGAAAGATGGTTTTGTCAACCCTATGGTAGATCACACATTTTCATCAAGTGGAGAGGTAGGCCTTGGGGCACATATGGGTTCTCTACCAGGTGGTGTTGTGAATGGGTCCCCTCTAGGGGCTTCACTCCAAAAGTCATTTGATCCCAATGTCGTATCTCCATTTGCAATGATAGTTTTCTCTTGTTTAGGTTTATGTTTTTTGAACATTATTTTTTAGATTTCTCCAATTGGAGACACCCTTTGTGTTCCTGAGGGTTTGATTAAGCTCATGATGGAGGATGGGGTCTTCAATTTGGTGGGCAAGTTTTTGTATACACAAACAAATATAGATGATGTTAAGTGGTGGGCTTTATCCAAATGGTGATCTTAGGGTCACCTATTAATGATTGCTTTTTCCAAATATACGACCCCTATCTACATCAAAATTCTTACCATACCCTTTTAGTATTGGCACATTGATATTTTGTGTGGTATAGCCAAGGTGGTGGGTGAACTTATTTCTATTGATGTTGCAACTAGAGAAAATTTGAGAATGATTTATGCAAGAATATGCATAAATACATATCTAAAAGTTAATCTTCCATCCTATATTAGGCTCACTTCAAGTTTAGGTTACAGGACCAAACATATTGTGTATGAGAATCATCGTAATTGTTGTGCCAATTGGATATCTACTAGTCATATTTTGGACCAATACCCCATGAAGAACCAAATGATAAGTTCTCGAACAAAGACAAACTCAATGAAAAAATCTACTCAAGAGGAACCCTAAAATATAATTAATTCACAAGGTAAATCTAGCCAAGATAAACCCCTAAAGAATGCATCCAAGATGAATAGTCAATATTCTAAGCTCTTTGAGTTCTATCCAATTGAAAAAGTTAATACTCCAAGCTCTAAGGCTAAGAAGCAACTCTTGGTTGAAGGTTATGTTGTGCCTCCCTTAGTTGAAGACCATGATGTACCTCCATATTTTATTGAATCAAAGATTCAAAAACACTTTGATCAGGTAAGTGCTCCTTCTCTATTGAACCCATTGTTTTTGCAAAACTCTATTGATTACATCAATCTTCCTAAGCTAGATGTTTTATCAAATTCAGAAAATACCTCTCATCCTATCCTATGGAAAGGGTGGTGAAACTAGAGAAATATTCCCTAGGCCGTAAAACTAGAAATTTTGAATATTCTTGGAAACCATTATTGGAGAAGGGATTTATAGATGGTGCGGTAGAACGCAAATTTGGGAGACCATCAACTAAATCTCTCAATAAAATGGATATAGAGTCAGAGATCACTAATGAATTTCAATCTCTATTGAAGATGGATGTTGGAAATTATCAACCTTCCTAACCCTTTGTTATAGAAAAGAGATTTAATCCTAATTATTGTTAATGTGGTTTATTTCTTGGAGTTTTAAACAACATATGAAGTTTATTATAAGTTTGGAGTGTATAATTTATATAGAACCCAAAGCTAGAATGGGGGAGGTCCCTACTATTTTCAGAATAGTTGCTAGTTTTCAATTTTAATTTGTGCTTATTTCTTGACTTGCCTATGTGGGTTCACTCCTTATTTGTTTCTCTTTGTTCTTACTTGGAAACTTCTCCTTCTTTTATGTAAATTTTTGGGGATTATTTCATAACCTCTTATTCAAAAAAATAAATAAAGTAAAAAATAGTAAAATCAAATAAATTACAACTAGGATTGATCATCTTCTTGTTCAGTCTCTTGATGAAAATATTGGAATCTATGGCTAACATGATTTAGTAACTAAATAATTGAAGAGTAGCATTAATATCTATTACTCCTTCATTCTCAATGTCTTTTTAGATCCTCATTGTAGCTATGAAGTTTTATCTAAAGTTGTTCAAAGTGTTAGTTTAGATTGTTCTTCTCAGATTTAGTGCATTTCATCTTTTCTATCCTTTATAGAGGTTGCTAGAGGGTCTTGTCTCAATAATATTAAGATTCATTGGTTGGTTGGATAGTTTATTTAGTAGGAAATTTAGTTTCAATTTGTAGTTCTTTTTGGTCTACTTCATGGCTAGAGACCAAAAGGCTAGATTTTATTAGATTTGTAATATATTCTTGAGTCTCTCTTAATATATTATTTTTTTAACAAAAAATTATATAATATTATTGCAGTGGTAAGGGCTTTGACCTCTCTTTTGGGAGGTCCAAGGTTCAAACCCCACTTAGTACAAGGGGTCCTAGACCTCTCATAAAAACCTATGGTTTACCCCAAAAATTTTAGTAGCTACAAGCTTAATTTAGTGCTAAGAGATTTAGCCTCTCTTTGAGGAGGTTCAAGGTTCAATTTCCACTCAGTATGAGAGGACCAAAACCCTCGTAAAAATTTATGCTTACGCATTGAAACTATAGGGGGTATAATTAGAGAGGAACATGCAAATTTTTAAAAGGGAAAAAAGATCAATAGTGAGAATTTTTGAATGTATCATTCATTTTTTAGAGAAGAATGTTAAATTTTTCAAGTACCCTATCAAGCCATATCCATAGAATACTGAAGAGACTATGATAGCTAAGGCATGGAATCAATTATGGAGGGAAAAATGCTTAGGTTAAAACTGATGTAAAATGACAACCACCTTAATATGAATGGTTGAAGTTAATTTTTTATGGGGCATCCAAAGGTAACCTAGGTAAGGCCAAAGTAGGAGCAATTTTGAGGTATAATTAGACCAGATTGTTGTTGCTAGAGTATAATTTTTTTAGAATTACTACTAATCATAAAGCTAAATTTTAATGCTTTACATCTAGTTGAAGAGATAGCAATGGATATAGGTACTAAAAGAGTTATATTTGAATAATACTCCTTCAATATTATCAATATTTTGAGATGTTGACTTTGTTCATGTCTTTAAATAAGGTAACAAACTAGTAGATTAGCTAGAAAATTTTGGTTCTATTAAAGAAGAAGATAAGAGATGGATCCCCAGGGGTGGTCCATGAGGACTGCAACTAATTAGGGTTTAGTATGGATACTATTTATCTTGCATCCAAGGGATTTTTGGCTACTTACCCTTGGTAGTTGTGCATTTGATGTTGGAAATATGTTGAATATTTTCTATGTTGTTCTGGTGGGGTTAACACTAAAAGGTACTTGACACAATGTACCTATACATTGTATCAAATATTTGGTATGCAATATGGATGATACATGGCAATTATGCAAATATCATGTTAGTATATGCATACTTTGAATATTCTAGATTTTAGATTACATAGTTTAGGATTATCAAGTTGATTTATGATCATTAAGAATATATGTTTTTGTCAAGCATAAAGAAGATTTGGATAAGTGAACAAAATGTTCCTGTACTATTCTATTTTTGATCAAGCATAGGGAATATTTATATATTTTATCAAAATATTATCAAAGACAATGATGCTATGAGAAACACTATAATATTCTAGGATAAGAAGATCATGATACTTGACAACTAGTTGAATAGAAATGAAGAATTTATTTTTTATTGGTTAGGAAAAATGATAAATTAGAGGAAAAGATTCCAATGGTTGATTTTTATTATGACATAGTTCATTTTCTAAAGATGATTACTCTTTATTGTGAGATAATATACTTCATTATTTTTAGAGTGATAATGTTCATAAAATCTCAAGTTTTTAAAAAATAATGATACTTTATCTGTCACTCATATACAAGAAGCAATTTAGATGAATGATGATAGCATAGGATCCTTTGAAAAGTACACCAAACAATTTAGATTTAAGTTGATGAGAAAGACAAGATATGAAGAAAAACATATATGTAAAAGTTGTCTAGCAATTTAAAAGAAAATGAAAATATGTACAAGGTCATACGATGAAGACCTTAGATATATAATAAAATCAAGTGGAATAGTTAAAATATTAAAAGGATAATCAATATCGAGAAATAATATTTACGTTATGAAACTTGAAAAATAAATATAGATTCAGTCACATCGAATTTATTTGATAAAAAATTGATATAATTATAGTTATTATGGGAAGCCAAATCATGTAAAAGAGGTATGTTATGATTTGTACTCATGTAGTGCTTGTGGTTTGAAAAATTATAGTTGTAGAACATGTTGGTAATGTGAATGATTTGAGAATATGATACATATGTGTATGGCAATAAAAATGCTTGCCTTACCCTCATATAGGTAGGTTATATTTTTAACTTTAAACTTTGTTATATATATATATATATATTTAAAGTGAAAAACCCCTTGCATGGCCACCTTGGTCTAAGAGACCATCACCTGGGGGTTGCACCCGACCCTACCCGCACCAACATTATCAATTGGATTTTGGATACCCAATTCAGCTTTTTGGTAGGGTGGAGATTCAAACCCGGGACCTCCCTTGGAGGATTACCCTCTCCTCTCCAACTCACCTACAACACCTGGGTTAAACTATGTTATATTTTAGGCACAAATTAATTAGCAAATTTTTTTTTTTTTTGGTATATAGGATTATTTTAGCTTTATGAACCTTTAGAATTCCAAATGAATTTAGAAGAATACAATGTAAAATATGAATTTTACTCATATAAGATATATAATAATATTGTAGCAATTTGGAATATATCTTAATGTATATAAAATATAAATAACTATAGAAACAACTAAAAATATAATAAATTTATAACAAAACAATTTTTCAACCCTATAAGGAAATGATAAATATGTTGTCCATTGTTTTTAATATGGTAATGTAGGATGAAATTTTTTTCCAAGGGAACATTGCAAGGGTTCCGGCTTTGGATCTTCTTCAAAAGGTCCAAGGTTCAAACCATCATGGATGAGTGTGTGAGGGATATATCTCAGCTTTACAAGAGGTCATGGTTGGAAAAATATTGTTCAGCCCTATGAGTTTCTTACACTAATCAAATTAAAAAATGTAGGAAAGAGATTGTTCAGCCCAATGGGTTTCTCACACTAACAAAATAAAAAAATGTAGGATAGAAACTATTTATTTCATAAAGCTTAATAAAATAATAAATATAATCAACAACACCAACTGATGACCAAACATAAACAACAAGGAGAAACCACACAAACAAACAATGAGGAGAGACCTTAATGAAATTAGTTATTTAAAAAATAATAATATTTTAGATTTTTTAACTTCATTTTCATTAAGAAAAGAGAAGGCTGGAAAAAAAAATTATAAAACAAACAAATATACACTTTAAAAAATGTATAATTCATTAACAATTATTTATAAAAATAATATTCTAGAAAAAAAATAAAAATAAAACTCTTAACTTAAATATTATTAATATAAATAAATCTATTATATTTAAACAATTTAAATGTAATAATATTATTATTTATTTAATAAATAAAACTTAGATCTTATTAAAGTAATAAAGTATATCAATATTTGAACAATTAAATGTAATTAAATAATTATACATAATATTATTATAACACATAATATTATAAAAGTTTAAAAACTAATTTTTTATTTTACTTATACAAATATTATCAATTATCTTTTAAAATAAAAAACCAACAAACAATGGTGGAGAGAAAAATGCTTAGGTTAGAACTGATGTAAAATAACAACCACCTTATGATGAATGGTTGAAGTTAATTTTTGATGGGGCATCCAAAGGTAACCTAGGTAAGGCCAAAGTAGGAGAAATTTTGAGGTATAATTAGAGCATATTGTTGGGCTAGCCTATAAGTTTTTGAGAATTACTACTAGTCATCAAGCTAATTTTTAATGCTTTACATTTGAATGAAGAGCTAGATATGGATCTAGGTACTAAAAGAGTTATCTTTGAATAAGACTCCTTCAATATTATCAATATTTTGAGAAAGGAAGGATAAGCTAATTAGCAAATTGATTACATTATGGAAGATATTAGAGATATTGTAAAGCATTTTCAAGATGTTGACTTTGTTCATGTCTTTAAAGAAGGTAACAAACTAGTAGATTAGCTAGAAAATTTTTGTCCTGTTAAAGAAAAAGATAAGAGATGGATCCCTAGGTGTGGTCCATGAGGACTACAACTAATTAGGGTTTAGGATGGATACTGTTTATCTTGCATCGAAGGGATTTTTGGCTACTTACCCTTTATAGTTGTGTAGTTGATGTTGGAAACATGTTGAATATTTTCTATGTTATTCAGGTGGGGTTAACACTAAAAGGTATTGGACACACTGTACCTATACATTGTATCAAATATTTGGTATGCACTATGGATGGTACATGACAATTATGTAAATATCATGTTAGTGGATGCATACTTTGAATCTTCTAGATTTTATATTACAAAGTTTAGGGTTATCAAGTTGATTTATTATCATGAAGGATATATGTTTTTGTCAAGCATAAATAAGAGTTGGATAAGTGAAAAAAATGTTCCTATACTATTCTATTTTTGATCAAGAATAAGGAAGAATTAGATATTTTATCAAAATATTATCAAAGAGATTTATGCTATGAGAAACACCATAATATTCTAGGATAAGAAGATCATGACACTTGGCAACTAGTTGAATAGAAATGAAGAATTTATTTTTTAATGGTTAATAAAAATGATAAATTAGTTGAAAAGATTTCAATGGTTGAGTTTTCTTATGATATAGTTCATTTGCTAAAGATTATTACCCTTTCTTGTGAGATAATATACTTCATTCATTTCAGAGTGATAATGTTCATAAAAGCTCAAGTTTTTAAAAAATAATGATACTTTATGTATCACTCATATAAAATATGAATGATGATAGCAGAGGAACCTTTGGAAAGTACACCAAACAATTTAGATTTAAGATATGAAGGAAAACATATATGTAAAAGTTGTCTAGCAATTTAAAAGAAAATGAAAATATGTACAAGGTCATAGGATGAAGGCCTTAGATATATAATAAAATCAAGTGGAATAGTTAAAATATTTAAAGGATAATCAATATCGAGAAATAATATTCAGTTTGTGAAACTTGAAAAATAAATATAGATTCAATTACATAGAATTTATTTGATAAAAAATGATATAATTATAGTTATTATGGAAAACCAAATCATGTAAAAGAGGTATGTTATGATTTGTACTTATGTAGTCCTTATGGTTTGAAAAATTATAGTTGCAGAACATGTTGATCATTTAAGTGATTTGATAATATGATACATATGTGTATGGAAATAAAAATGCTTGCCTTACTTTGATATAGGTAAGTTGTATTTATAATTTTAAACTATGTTATATTTTAGGCACAAATTTATAAGTATTTTTTTTTAATTATATAGGATTCTTTTAGCTTTATGAACCTTTAGAATTCTAAATGAATTTGGAAGAATACAATGTAAAAGATGAATTTTATTCCCATAAGATATATAATAATATTGTAGCAATTTGGAATATATCTTAATGTATATAAAATATAAATAACCATAAAAACAACTAAAAATATAATAAATTTATAACAAAACAAATTTTCAACCCTATAAGGAAATGATAAATATGTTATCCAATGTTTTTAATATGGTAATGTAGGATGAAAACTTGTTCCAAGGGAACATTGCAACTTGGATCTTCTTCAGAAGGTCCAAGGTTCAAACCATCATGGATGAGTGTGTGATTGCAATAGCTTTGGCTCTTCTTCAGAAGGTTCAAGGTTCAAACTAGCATGGATGAGTGTGTGAAGAATATCTCACGGATTTACAAAAGGTAATGGTTCGAAAATGACTGTTCAACCATATGAGTTTCTTACACTAATCAAATTTAAAAAAAAAATGTAAGAAAGAGATTGTTCAACCCTATGAGTTCCTCACACTAACCAAATAAAAAAAAATGTAAAATGAAAGCTATTTATTTCATAAAGTTTAATAAAACAATAAATATAATCAACAACACCAACTGATGACCAAACACAAACAAAGAGAAACCACACCAACAAATAACGAGGAGAGACCTTAATGAAATTAATTATTTAAAAAAAATTAATATTTTATATTGTTTAACTTCATTTTCATTAAGAAAAGAGAAGGCTGGCAAAAAAAAATCATAAAACAAATAAATATACACTTTAAAAAACTTATAATTTATTAACAATTATTTATAAAAATAATATATTAGAAAAAAAATCAAAAATAAAACTCTTAACTTAAATCTTAATAATATAAAGAAATATATTATATTTAAACAATTTAAATGTAATTAGATTATTATTTATTTAATAAATAAAACTTAGATCTTATTAAAGTTAAAAAGCATATCAATATTTGAACAATTAAAATGTAATTAAATAATTATACATAATAATATTATAACACATAATATCATAAAAATTAAAAACTAATTTTTTATTTTACCTATAAAAATATTATCAATTATCTTTTAAAATAAAAAAACAATAAAATAAATGTATTTCTTACCTATAGCCAATTCACATGACTTATAATAAATATAATAGAAAATAATAAATATAATAGAAAATATGTCAATGAAAAGAAACAATAAAATAATCATATCTAATTCAGTAATCTACTATAATACTAAAAATGTATTTCTTACCTATAACTAATTCACATGACTTATAATAAATATAATAGAAAATATGTCAATGAAAAGAAACAATAAAATAATCATATCTAATTCAGTAATCTACTATAATACTAAAAAAAACAGCTCTTTTAGAGATCCCTATATTTATCATAAAATATGAAACAATAATCCATTAAACTTGTTTTTAAATGAAATTCATTAATAAACAAGAGTAATACAGAGCTAGTGAGATTTTGTCAAAACTTTTCTGGCTGGAAACACAAGTTGAGGAATTACCCACTCCAAATTGTAGTCCACAAGAAATACAATACCCTCACAAATTTCAACTTTCTCCAGTTAAAAACGAATCCCCTAGATTTTCCAATTTTTACTTCTTTCTGAAAATCAGAAATCTCAATTAATTCAAATCCCGGGCTTATGTCAAATTCAAATCTATATTTCCCTAAGGCTTCCCTTACATCTTCATATCTTTTAGCCATCTCGCAGAAATCTATAACTCTTCTCAGCTCATTGTCTGCCATATCACCCTTAAATACTTTAACTGGAAACGCATTTTCTCCTTGCAATTTATAACTAGCTGGATTGTCATCCACAATTATAACATTCTTGAGATCCCTTCCAAGCTTGGTCAAGTCTTTCACATGGACACCATTTACATGTGTGCATGAATCTCTGTAGAAACGATCACCAATGACCTTGTTGACGTCAAGATCGTCAAGAATAGGATCTGCATAATGCTTGGATGCTGCAGTGAAAACTAAGATTTCATAGTTTTTTGATAACTCCAACAATAGGCTATCTACACCAGGCCTCTTCTGCACATACCATAAATCGAAATTCTGAATCGGACAAGTGAAATCGTAGTGTTTCGGACGATTGGGACTTGCGTAAACAAGGGTATGGTCCAAATCTAACACAATTGTTTTCTTATCCATTTTAAAACTGAATGTATATGGCGAGAAATAGAGAGGCTTCAAAACTCCTATTGTTCTCCAAGATCGTACAAAAAGAAACCGAAATTAACGATTTAGATCAATGTCTCAAGAGAATAAATGGAGGGTGTATTGCTATTTGTTCGCCATGAATGAATCGCCCTATTATCTAGCTGTTTCGATTTCTTTTTTGTGCAGTTGTTTAATCAAAAATATAAAAACAAAGTTAAAAATAAGGAAAAGATAATTAAATAAAATAAAAAAAATTAATAAAAAACTAAAAATATAATTTTATTTTTTATTAACTGTTTTGATTTTTTTGTGCAGTTGTTTAATTAAAAATATAAAAACTAAGTTAAAAATAAAGGAAAGATAATTAAATAAAATAAAATAAAATAAAAAAATTAATAAAAAACTAATAATATAAATAAATTAAATTAAAATAAATAAATTAAAATAAAAAAACTTAAAAATAAGAAAATAAATAAAGAAATTTAAAAATATTATAAAATAAGTTAAAAAAATATATATATATTTTAAAATTTAAAATTTAATTTTGATAACTTTAAATGAATCTATAATTATCAATTAAATAATTACCATTTAGTTATTTTGTGCTTTCCCTCCTAACTTGTTATATTGCCACATAACTTACCTAGGTGTGTGTTTTTTTTTTCATCTCTCAAGCTCTATATGAATTTGCCAATGCTCATTAGCAAACATCATCAAATTACCCTCATTACAGTTTTTAGGGTTAATCAACAATTTGGTTTCGGAATTCTCCATAGGTGTATGATCTTGCACTGATTAATCATATATACATTCTACATGAACTTGCCAATGGTCATTACCAAACATAATAAGGTTTCCCTCATTACAGGGTTAATCAATAATTTGGTTTTGGAATTTTCTATAGGTGCATGTATATATACATGAAAAAAAAAACAATAAATAAAAATAAATTTAAGGTAATTACATGCTATTAAAATTTAAGGTAATTATATGCCCATGACTTAAGAAGGCATGTTCGTTGGTCCCGTAACTTGCAGATTGGTTTAAATTAAAATTTGATGGAGCTTCTATAGGGAATCCCGACCTTGCTGGAGTGGGAGGAGTAATATGGGATAGTAAAGGTGATATTATTCTGGCTTTTGCGGACTATCTCAGTTTTCAATCTTCTATTTTTGCAGAGGTGCAAGCTACCTTTGTTGGTGTGATGCATTTAAAAAATCTTGGTATCCATAATACAACAATTGAAGGTGACTCTTTGTTAGTTATTAATGTTATTAAAGGGGTCTGTCGCCTGGTTGGAAGGTATCTAATCTTATTAGTGAAATGATTTAGAACTCTCACTCCTTTGATAATGTGGCATTTGAGTACATGCTCAGAGAGGCCAATGTGGCGATCGATTTATTGGCAAACCTAGATGTTTCATCTTAGGGATTTTATGTTTTGTAGGAGAATTTCCCTATGGATATCATTAATCATGTCAGAGATGAAGTTATTTAAATATTATCAGAGGTTTATTCAAGGGTTGCGTTCAAAGTGGACCATTTGTTGCATCCACAAATCTTTGGTAGTATGCTGCATGTACATAGAACTTATGGTGTCATTTGTATGTGACTGGCTTAACTCTTATTTTTTGTACCTTCACTCTCTTATTCGATATGTGTATCTCCTTATGGTATGTGCCTTTGGAGACTATAATAATTGTTGTACCTTTACCCTCCCATTGGGTATGTGGTTCTCCTCATAGTATGTGCATTTTTGGAGTCATTGGCAATTTTTAAATTTTAAATCCTTACTTTTGAAGCAACATGGTGGATGTGGGATTGATCCCTTGGTTCTTCAAAGTAGAACTTCCTTGTTTCTCTTCAACTCTTTTGTTCATTCTTCTTGTCCGCTCTTATCTCTTTGGTTGTTTCGCTGGTTCAACCTTAGGGTGTTTGTTTGCGTTCTTTGGTGGTGGTCTCTAGTGCTTATCTCCTACAAAAGGTTGTGGAGTTCCTTTCAAAACCCTCTTTTTCTTAATAGTATAAAAATAAATAACAACGAATGTGTTTTTTAGATTTAAGTAAACAAATATTTAAATAAAAATCAAATTTAGAATTTAAAAAAAATAATAAAATAAATAATAAAAATCAAAATCAAAATAAAAGAAAAATAAAATAAAAAATTAGCTCTTTGAACATGTCTTCGAATGGGAATGGTGTGCAGGTTAGCAAGGATGGAGTTAAGGTTTGTAATATCCACGACCAAGGTAGCAAGAATGGTGATAAGATGGTGGGTGAAGATTTCAAGGAGGCAATAAGAAAAGGTAATTTGAAAGATGGTCTTGTCAATCCTATGGTATATCACATGTTTTCATCAAGTGGAGAGGTATATCCTTTGGCACGTATGGGTTCTCTACAAGGTGGTGTTGTTAATGGGGTCCCTCTAGGGCTTCACTCAAAATGTTGTTTGATCTTAATGTTGTATCTTCATTTGCAACAATAGTTTTATCTCATTTACATTTGTGTTATTTGAACGCTATTTTTAACACTTATCCAACTGGAGACACCCTTTGTGTTCTTGAGGGCCTGAGTAAGCTCATAATGGAGGATGGGGTCTTCAATTTGATGGGCAAGATTTTTGATAAGTAGTCAAATCTGGATGATGTTAAGTGGTAGGCTTTATCCAAATTGTGATATGAGATTCACCTGAAAATGGTTGCTTTTTTCAAATATATGACCCCTATCTGGGTCAAACTTCTCACTATACCCTTTAAGTATTGGCACATTGATATTTTGTGTGGTATAGCTAAGGTGGTGGGTGAACTAATTTTTATCTATATTGCAACTAGAGAAACTTTTAGAGTGATTTATGCAATAATATGCACAAATGTAGATTGAAAATTTAATCTTGTATCCTCTATTAGGATCACTTCAAACTTAGGGTATTGGACCCAATACATTGTGTATAAGAATCATCATAATTATTGTATCAATTGGAAATCTACTAGTCATATTTTGGGCCAGTACCCCATGAATAAACCTATGATAAGTTCTTAGAAAAAGACAAGCTCGAAGAAAAAATATACTCAAGAGGAATTCTCAAAGAGGATAAATTCACAAGTTAAATATAGCCAAGAGAAGACACTAAATAATGCATTCAAGATGAATAGGCAAGAATATAAACCCATTGAGTTCCAGCCAATTGAAGAATTTGACATTATAGGCTCTAAGGCTAAGAAGTAACACTTGGTTAAAGGTTGTGTTGTGTCTCCCCTTCAGGATGAGATACCTCACCTAGTTGAATACCATGATGTACCTCCACTTTTTTTGCATCGAAGATTTAGAAATATTTTGATAAAGTGCTCCTTCTCCGTTGGCCCCATTGTTTTTGCAAAATTCCTTTGATTACCTCAATATTTCTAAGCTAGATGTTTCATAAAATGTAGCAAATACTCTCCCATCCAATCCTATGGAAAGGATGGAGAAATTTTCCCTAATGCCTAAAATTAGAAGTCATGAATGTACCCCGAAAATCTTCTTGGAGAAAATATTTATAGATGTTGGGGTAGAAAGTAATGTTGGGAGACCATCAACTAAATATCTGAGTAAAAAGGATATAGAATTAGAGATCACCAAAAATTTTAAGTCTCTATTGAATATGGATATTGGAAATTGTCAACCTTCGTAGCCCTTTGTTATGGAAAAGAGATCATATCCTATTTTTTATTAAAATAGTTTATTTTCTGGAGCTTTAAACAACATATAAAAAATTTATAAGTTTGGAGTGTAGAATCTATTTACAACCTAGAGTGAAAACAGAGGAGGTCCCTATTATTTTCAAAATAGATGTTAGTTTTAAATTTTAATTTGTGCTCGTTTCTTGACTCCCATAGGTGGTTTCACTCATTATTTATTTCTCTTCGTTCTTCCTTGAAAGCTTCTGCTTATTTTATGTAAAATTTTGGGGATTATTTCATAACCACTTCTTCAACCAAATCAAAAATATAAGATAAAAAATAAAAATAGTCAAAATAAAATAAAATAAAAAATAGAAGCTTACAAATAGGACTGATATTCTCCTTGTTAAGTCTCTTTATGGCAATGCTCAAAGCTATGGCTAACCTAATTCAGTAAATGAAGAACTGAAAGAGTAGCATTTGATAATTGAAAATCTATTGCTCCTTCATTACCTATGTCTTTTTAGATCCTTGTTGTGGTTGTGAAGTTTTATCTAAATATATTGAAATTCTTAGTTTAGATTGTTCTTCTCTAATTTAGTGCATTTCTTCTTTTCTATCCTTGGTAGAGATTGTTAGAGGGTCTTGTCTCAATAGTCTTAAGCTCCATTAGCATATTGGATAGTTTTTTGAGTACATAGTTTAGTTTTAATTTGTAGTTTTTTTTTGTCTACTTTATGGCTAGCAACCAAAAGGCTAGCGTTTATTAGCTTTGTTATATATTATTGAGTCTCTCTTAATATATTCTTATTTTAACAAAGAAAATAGATTACTATTGTAGTGGTAAGGGCTTTAGCCTCTCTTTGGGGAGGTCCAAGGTTCAAACCCCACTTAGTATAAGGGGTCTTACACCCCTCATAAAAACTCGTGGTTTAACCCAAAATTTTTAGTAGCTACAAGCTTATGGTAGTGGTGAGGTCTTTGGCTTCTATTTGGGAAGGTTCAATATTCAAATACCACTCAAAATGAGGGAACCGAAACTCCTCTTAAAAATCCATCCTTGCATATTGAAACTATAGGGAGTATGATTAGAGAGGAATAAGAGAATTTTTAGAAGGGAAAAAAGGTCAATAGTGAGAAGTTTTTAAAGTATAACAAATTTTTAGAGGATAATGTTAAATCTATCAAGTACACTAGCAAGCCAGATAATACTAAAGAGACTATGATAGCTAAGGCATGGAATCTAGAACCCATTAGTGGTGTAGAGGCAAATTTTTAGGTTAGAACTAATGTAAAATGACAACCATCCTAAGATGCATGGTTGAATTTACATTTTTATGGGGCATCCAAAGGTAAACTAGGTAAGGCTAGAGTACAAGCAATTTTGAGGGATAATCAAAGAAGATTGGTGCAACTAGCCTACAAGCCTTTGGAAATTAATACTAGACATAAGCTGAAGTTAAAGGTTTACATTTGGGTTTAGAGCTAGCTATGGATATAGGTACTAAAAGAGTTATCTTTGAAGGAGACTCCTTGAATATTATCAATATTTTGAGAAAGGAGGGAGAAGCTAATTAGAAAATTTATTACATTGTGCAAGATATTAGATATATTATAAAGCATTTTCAAGATGTTGATTTTGTTCATATCTTTAGAAAAGGTAACAAACTAGTAGATTAGATAGTGAATTTCTGTGTCATTAAAGAAGAGGATAGGAGATGGATCCCTTTGGGGTGGTCCATGAGGACTACAACTAATTGGGGTCTAGGATGGCTACTGTTTATCTTGCATCCATGGTATTTTTAGTTGCTTGCCCTTGGCAGTTGTGCAGTTGATGGGCTGAATTTGTGTTGTAAAAGGGTTTGGGCCCTTTCAAAATCTATTTTTTTCTTTTTTTAAGTGAAAAACCCCTTGGGGGATGCCTTGGTCTGAGAGACCACAAACAGGGGGTTCTACATCGTCAAATTCACCCGAGAGTCGCACCTAACCTTGCCCGCACCAACATTATCAATTGGATTTTGGATACCCAATTCAAATTTTTGGTAGGGTGGATATTTGAACATGGGACCTCCCTTGGAGGATTGCCCTCTCCTCTCCAAATCACCTACAACACCTGGGTATCAAAATCTCATTTTTACCCTAATCAAAAAAGAAAAATTAAAATAGAAAAATAAAAAGAAAAGTTAAAAAAATAAAAATAAACTCAAAATAAAGAAAAAATTAAAATATAACTAAATTTTAAAATAATAAAAATAACCTAAAAAAAGTAAAAATATAACTATAAAGTGAAATCGACCAACATTGATAAAAAAAAAAGTAAATCAAAGAAGATGCAAATATGCACATAAAATGAAGAATCTTGTTTATTATAAACTTGAAGATCTTGTATCTATACTTTATACAATAGATATACCCAAAATTATGGGTCATAATACAACATGTGCTTTGATATAGTTCTTATAATCAGAGGGTTTAAAATGCTCGTTCAAATGAATATTGGTGTCCTTAGATCATCTTCACTCCAAACAAGTGCGAGTGGGCTTGTGTATCCTTGCAAGGCCACTCAAAGCTACAACAACCGTCAATAGAAACAATTCCTATAACCTACACACAAACAAATAAGAATAAATTTAGTTACACCTATGGGGCCTTGATGCCCACTAAAACATTAAAGTGTAAAATATTAACCGTAGCTGTAATACTTTTCAAATGAAGTGAAGAAATACAAAAAAAAAAGAAATTAAAATAATTAAACCTAGTACCTTGTCAAAATATGATCGATTTTTTAGATCTATTCTCCTAATGACTTGATCTAGTGATGCATGAACACCCACAAGCATTATAGGATTTGGTGATTGTAAACTAGTGAACTATGAATGCCCTGCATTATTCATGGATGGTTGTGGATGCCCTATAGCATTCAAGGTACACCTTGGAGAATTCAAGGGTTATGGGAGGATGCTCTACAAAATTGGATTTGGTTCGTAATGGTTTTGGTAGTGAATATGGTGGATGTGATGGTAGTGAGGAAGAAATATATTAGAAGAGTACTAGAGTTTATGAAATTATGGATGATCAATGCTTTTATATCTTTATCTCTCTATATAAAGTGAATAACCAATAATCCTAGTGGGCTAATATCCATAGTGACTATTGCAATGTAAAATAAATAATGTAGTGAAAGTTATCTATGTTTGTTACCCCATGAAAAAGGGCATCAATGAGAGCTTTTCAAAATATTAGTCTAAGAACAGTCTCACTTAGAAAATGTGGGACCGATTTTTTTTATTTTTGAACAATAGGATGTTAGGTGATGATATGTGCAAGCATCCTTATGGGCATCTACCCATATTATAGAATTGTATGCATAACCAATTACTACAATTGTTAGAAGAATAGAGTAAACCATTAGATAGGAGGTTCGCTTGATAATGCAAGTGAATTTGACAATTTTGAGTTGAAATAAACTAAATTATGGATGATATAAATGACGTAAATGGATGTGAATTATGCAATGAATATGAATCATGCATTTATTGATTGTGCATTTGGCCTAATAGAAAAGGATTTTTTGACATGTGGATGATATGAATGTGTAGACACTAAAATCTGGTCAATCTAATTAGGCAACCAAGAAAAGGTATAATTAAAACCATATGGCCCCCTTGGGCAACCCTTAGAGGTTTTATAGTGGTACTAACCACTCTTGGAAGGCTTTGCCCCACTTTTCGGAGGTTTTGGGCCACATTGGAATGATCTCCCTACCCTGGGATGAGGATAGATCACCACCGTCACACCCAGGGATGGTGGCAAAGTGGTTGTTCCTAGGTGGAGTGACCATAAGGTTTGACTCCTAAAAATTCAAATTTAGATGAATGGCACCTAAAATCTACCATTTATCCTACCTATGATAGCATTCATGACTTAAGGGCATAGAATATTTATGACATGCTATATAATGGAGGCCAAAATAGGAGATTATCTTCCCCCTCCAATGCATGCTCAGTTTTAGACAAGTTGCATCTCATGTCCTGCATGCCCATTTTTCCAAAGGCCCTCTTTGTATATAAAGTGGATCCATTTTCCACACAAATCATAGAGAGAAGTTTTGAGATATAGCAACGAAGTGCTGGCAAGATTTCCCCTTGCCTTTTTGTGCCCATTTCCCTCAAAATATATACCTAGCGAAGGAGTTTTATGAGTGGTATAGGAGGTGAAATATGATCACAAAAACAAATAATCTGAGTGAAATTCACAACCAAATTTTATGACAACACTAGTAGGAGGGACTTTGACCAATTCATAGAGGAACTGGTGATAAATTAGGGGAAAAAATGGTGGTTGTCCCACCCTAGGATGGTCCCCACCATCCCTGCTAGGTATGATGATAGATATATGCATGATTTCTTTACTTTTATTTTTTAGTAATATTCTATATTAGTATATGAACATGATTTGCAAATTGCATTCATTTTGGAGCTATATTGAGTGAGATATCACATTTTTAAGTTTTTGCAGGTTTTTCGGGTCCATAGGAATGTGCACAATGATATGTGACTGATTCTACAAATATAATGACATGAGTCTTCTTAAAATATCATTATGTGAATTATGTCCAATTTTCATGCATTTTTTATATATTTAGTGCCATAAATTGCTTGTTTTGGGTTTTGTAGGTTTAAAAAGTGCACTACGAATGAGACACATCATCATATGCAATTTTTATTCTATTTTTGGTTATATATTCACAAAACCATATATTTTAAATACCTATTTAATTTTGAGTTATTTGTATTTGTTTTAGATAGGTGTATTGTATATTCATGTTTTCTAGTCTTTGAGGGCATGTGGGTTTGCATGTTTTCAATATACGTACTTGCTATTTAATGATTCGAGTTTCCTTGTGTGTAGTTTAAGGTCTTAAAATGTACAAGGAAATATCAAAATATCATAACATAAGAGAAAAAATTGGTGGCATCGTAGGCCCTCTCACTTCGATTGTGGGTACGAGGAAGAACATTGGAAGTGCACACAAGTTACTTTGAGGATTCGATCCTTGGGCACCAATTTGTAACAATTGTATCAATATAGATACCTCATGGGGATGTTTATGTAATTATGATCTTTTAACCATAAATATAATAGAAAGAAACTTTACTTTGCTTATTTCTTGCATTTTAATGACCTTTCCATGTTTACTTCAATGCTTCCATTTTGGCGATTGTCCATCATTTGAGATAGATGCATGTTTTTTAGCTTAATACAATGCACATTTTTTACCCTAATTGAGTGGTAATCATAGTGGGAACCTATCCTTATTTCTTTAATTAAATTTTTAACTTTGTTTTTTGCTTGGTTTCTATTGCAGGTGTTGGTCGTTCTAGCCTAAAATGGCCTCTAGACTACTCCTTGTGCCACCTTGGGATAGCCAAAAAAATTGTAGCCATACCACCCTAGGATGACCACAAAATAGCAAATTTTTTATTATATTCTAGAAACAACAAGTTCCCTAGGTGATAAGGTAGGTGCCTAAACTTTTGGTTTTTCTGTTACATAGTCAAAAATTGTTGAAGTTTGATTTTTCTTTCTTGCTTTGTTTGATAGAAAGGTAGAAAGATAGTTTCCTTTTATTATAAATCTAAAAATAACACAAAGAGAATAAAAATAAAAAATAAGTTAATTTATGATGCCCTTGTATTGTTTTCTTGCATGTAGGATACCTGATGGGTAAGCTATCATTTAGGGTTTTCATCTTCTAGGTCTCCTTTTATCTAGCCTTTTCTAAAATTTAAATGTTATTTATTTGAATTTAGTGAATGATCATCGAATGCTTCATTATTTACATTATTTGGGCTGAACCACATACACCACACTTAAATTAAATGCTAGTGATTTGGATTTCATCACCAGCCACTAGTAGAGGTCAATAATAGTAGCTTCCATCTCCATCTGTTGTCTCAAATAGCATGAATCCTTATTCTTTGACAATAATGACTCCAATATCTATCCTAACCATGAAAAATACCATGCATTCCTCTTTGGATAGGTGTATCACTGCGTACGGGGTGCTGGGTGAGGATCGACAAGACCTATGCTCCCTTCTTTGGTGTGGATTTCATCTCCACATTTTAGGGGGTTTACATGACTATGAATTTTAGTGTTGGTTGTCGAGCTGTGAGCATATAGGTGAAATTCAATTAAACACAATATTATCATTCAACAAAATTCAAACATGTGACACAAGGTCATATTTACAAAAAACACATCTAAAATACACAAAACAACCTAGGGATTCACATCTAAAACTTTAAAAGAGATAATCACTTGTTTTTATTAAGTGTTTCCTTTCTTGTGTGTTGTTTCATTAAGAATTTGTAAATGTAATAATCATCTAGGGTTTGATAGAGTAATAATTTTGTATGAATACAACCAATCCTAATCATGGATGGAATCTATTAAAGGTGGACTAGGAGACACTAGTAATCTCCGCTTTAGCCCCAAGGATTTGGTCATTCCTCCTTAGAGAGCCTCTACTAACTCAAGTTATAGGATAGCAGGACATGAGGAACACCTATGAGGGATCTCCATGTGAGATACCCCTATAGGTTGTGGACCATATCTGAGAGAGTGTTCTTGGTATTTAGACACATCATATACCTTATTTGATGAGAAGTAATCGTGTACTAAGGCACAAGTAGAAAAAGTGGTGCCATGCATTTGCATACCTGATAGGTCTAACATTTTTGATTATGGGCTAGAGCACAACTTCACATATTGGGTAAAGTATATTGATTATATCTCACCTTTACATTACCCTTCTAGGTTCTAGCAACCTAGACAATAGGATGAGTATGATACTCATCGCTCAAGTTGAGCGAACTCTATCCTTCCCCTCCTCATATATGAAGGAAGGCATGATGAAATCCTTTATTATCCTCTAAAGCATTATATCGTGCAAGCACGATGTGCTTTTATGCTCACTGAGTATAATAAGTGTATGACTAGGCCAAAAACTCAAGTAAATATGGTGAACCTCGATCGAGAGAAGCACATAATGCATATACCTTAGGGTAAGACTCCTAGGCCTCCTAAGCCCTACATAGCAAAAAATATCAATCAAGCAGTTGCAAGATATGTAGAACACCAGGCATAGTTCAAGCAGCTTCAATGAGACAAAGAGCAACTAGATCACTTGCATCAACTTGTGAAAGAAAGAATTGAACGGTAGACTAGCGACTTATTCCAAAAAACTTTGCATGAGAGGGTCCCTATCCCTAATACATATAGACAGGAATTCCATTTGAGGTAACCAAATCTCATTCAAGATAGGTATCCTAGACCTTATCCATCATTTCCTCCCTAACCTCATAGGCCAAATCAGCACTTGCCTCCCAAGATAAAAATATGGCACCCCCAACAGGTAGGTACCCATCTCTATAGACTAGATTAGGAGATGTCCTATGGGGATTACATCGAGCATGATATGGAGGTGGAATATTTAGGAAAACCTTATAAAGGTAAGGGGGTAACATACTACCACCCCAAAATAGGTATGAGATGTCCTTGACCTCCATCGTAGGATAGGCGTAAGGATGAGGAGATTATATCCTTAGATGCATATCAGGCATTGCTACAGTACCTAGAGTTAGTAGAGAACAAGACCTTTGGGTTTGGGTCCCAGAAGCCCACCTTGTATCAGTTACGTGGTCAACTACTCCACCATTAGGTACCTACCCCTTCCTATCCAAAATAGTTTAAGATGCCTCAATTGGATACCTTTAAGGGATAAGAATATTGGTATGATCATGTTACAAATTTTTTAAGCCAATGCTTTGGCATCCATGATAAGGATGCTTTGCTTTTGCAGCTATTCATGAATACCCTCTCTGGCCTAGCCATGAAGTGGTTTCCCAAAATCTCAAAGCATAACATCCATAATTTAGACCAACTTGTAGATGCTTTCCTGGAATGCTTCACCTTCAATACTAAGAGGAATATGACCCTGGCTGATATCACTGGGTTGAAATAATATGATGATGAGTCAATAGAAAATTATGGAAATAGGTGGTGAGCATTGATTTCCAAGCTACCATATCTACTCCCCATGTCAGAGTTGACTCATATGTTTTCTAAGATCTTCCTAAATCTGATCTCCTTATTTTTACAACTACAACAATATTCGACTCTTGAAGATGCCCTGGCATAGGCTAGAAAGATTAAAGACATCAAGATTCAAGAGGGATAAATTGTGATGTCTCACAGTAATAAGTAGAATAAGAATGCTACGAATATCCCAACATACCCTAAGTCCACAATAGTTAATCAGGTTACCATTAGCGTCCCAGGTCTAGCGCAAATAATGTCGACTCAAAATCCTAATTATCAGGCCATACCTAGGAACTATAACAAGGACAAAAAAAATAGTCAATGGAAAAATCAATAGTGTTGCCCCAAGCGATAGTTCACGATCATTATAGAATCTATGGAATCATTGTTTGAACACCTCTTAGCAGCTAAATTGATCAATTTTCTTGATATTCGACCTATCAACCCAAATGCACCTAAGCCCAAAGGGTACCAATAAGACTTATATTGCAAATTTCATAGGCAAAATGGGTATGACATGTATATGTGCTATAAGTTAAAGCATTTGGTGCAAGACATGATTTAAAGGAATTCCCTTTATGTAGAAAACCCTATCATAGAAAACAACCAACATATGGAGGTGTTTAAAAATTTCTTGCTTGACCATGTAGAGTAGTCCAAGCTAGTACCCCAGGTAAATGATGTTCATCATGCCCCCTAAGAAAGGGTATGTTAGCATGATCAACATTGTAATGAGGAATAGGTGGTACCCAAGTCCAGTTGCACAACCTGTAGTTCAAAGTGATGTTCCTTCGACATCGTAGCCTCTACCACCTCTAGTTTTGATCCCCCCACCTAGGCCTATGGTCACAATTAAGATCAAGCTCACTCAAAACCTGATAATGACATTTTCTTGACTCTCTATCTATGATATCATTCAATAATCACCACCTCATAGAGATGCTTTAATGGAAATCCTTAAGGCAATAGAGCTATAGCCCTAGGAGTCTAACTCCTTTAATAATTTTGTGGGGTATGTGTGACAATGTACATAACTAATGATTACCTTTTAGTAAGATGAACTTAAACTGGTTCCAAATGATATGGTAGATCCTCCCTTGCACATTGTTGCATGTGTAAAAAAAACATCATACAAGAGAGTGTTGGTAGACACTAGATCTTCTAGCAACATCATAACTACAACAAATATCAAGCATTTGAAGCTTCCAACATCCCATATAATCGCATCTACCTACACCCTTAGAGCATTCAATGATGCCATATGATCAATGATTGGTACAATCATCCTACCTATTTAGGTAGGGCAAAAGACCATACTAACACTATGCCACATATTGGAGGGTGATATGGCATATAATATATTGTTAGGTAGTGAATTAGGTAAAAATGGTGCACCAAATTATGTAAAAAAATATGTGTATCTACCCCATCTCGCTCATGAGCATCAAAAGGAAGCATGCATGTGAAAATGAAAGAATACCAAACAAAAGGAAATGAAGTAAAGCAAGTTTCTTGTCATTAATTTTGTTGGATCAGATCCAAAGTTACATAGAATTCCCCTTGAGGGCTCAAGAGGTGATACAATTATTACAATTTTGGGTGCCCAAAGACCAAGTCTTTAACGGAATCAAGGTGCACATCCAATGTTTCTCCGCGTACCCACAATCGAGGTGGGTGAGCCAATGCCATTGCTGCTTGTATATCTGATCTCTAAGGTCTTATATTCCTTACCAATTCCTTATAATAACCTGCACATGCACACAAAGAAGCCAAGGGGGATCAAATAGCAAGGGTGTATGGTGAAAACATGCAATCCCCACAGGGGAAAAATAGCGCATATATTAAAAATATATCAAAACATGTCCAAATGACTTGAAAATTTTCAGAGATGTTAAAGAGGATGTTTTGAGAGGATATCACCAAAAATATATCAGAAATTACATCTGTAGACCCCTCGATTTTGTGTCGCCCGCCTACAACCTACGAAGAAGAAGACAAGCAAATACCGAACCTAAACATATCCAAAACTCATGAAATTTGGAAAGAATGCATAAATTGACATTTCAAGACAACCCATATGATTATATTTTGAAATTGGGTCCCATATCCACCTACATAAAAATGGGGTGCCCGGATGGGCCCTACAAGCCTGCAAAAATTTAAAAATGTTAGAACTTTGTCAATTTAACTCCAAATAACCTGAAATTTGAACTGTAGCATCATGGGATAATATAGAAAAATGCCAATTAAAAATAGTAGTGAAATTTTGTAATAATTTACCCTCGTCCCAGGGGGGACGGTGGTGACTGCAACTATTTGGGGGTACCTTGGGAAGGGATACCCACCAATTCTAGCCACTTTTTGCTACAAAAATTACTATAAGATGTTCCTAAACAATATAAGGTGTTTTATCATCGAATTTGGTGAAGAAATTCACCCGGATGGAAAAATTATGCTCAAAATACCCTCTTGAAGTCACTCGGTAACCTCCTTCGCTAAGAGGAGATTTCGAGGGCAAGAAAGCTCACTAGGTTGGGGGAAATCTCGTCACCACTCCATTGCATATCCTAGAACTCCTCTCTCTATATTTTTTTATGGACCATGTATCCATTTTATAGCCCAAAGGGGCTCATGTGCAAAAAGGCATGCGAGGGCATGCATGGCAGGAGGTGCCACTTGTCAAACGGGAGGCATGCAATGGATGTGGAAGAGAATCTCCAATTTGGGCCTCCATTATGAAGCATGTCATAAGGACTCAGTGCCCTCTGGCCTGCATGCTCCAAATGGTGTGCTAAATGGCAGTTTTTGGGTGCCATTTGGCCCAGATTTGACTTTTTTTGGGTCAAACTTGCTCATTGTCCCACCTTGGGACGATGGCTCACCACTATCCCAGGGTGGGATGGTGGGAATATACCACCATCCTAGGGTAGGATGGTGGTGAATTTTGGGCCAAAACCTCCCAAAATTGGGCCAGTAGTCTCCAAAAACCCTTATGGAGTGGCTATAACCACTGTGAGCCTCCTAAGGGCTGCCCAAGGGGTCATATGATGTCAATTTGATCATTGTTTGTGTGTGCTTAATCATATTAACCACATTTTAGTGTCTATAGATGCCCCTTTTTGAGATGCATTGTGTGTAGCATAATGCTGAGCAAAAATAGATGACCAAAATGTGGAATGATTAAGGTTACTCGATAACCTAACCAACTTTAGATGTCCCAATCATGGAAAGGGTGTGTGTTCTTGAATCCTTGTTTTTGACTCATTAAAGACATTGGTCTTGGTTTCTCTTCAGATTCCAGGTATGCTCAAGGGACTTATAACCCTAGGTATTTAGAGAAAACCAAATATTTTGGTAACTTTTGAGGTTACCAACAAGAAGGTTCCTTTGCATTGTTATGTGCTTACTTGAGATATTTGCTTGTTTTCTACCCCAAGCAGGGGCATGATTGTCTTTGTCAAAGATTCATTGGATGAACACAACTTGCATGATTGAGTGTTTAATTATTGATTTTTTATTATGAATTTGTTAAGCATGACTACCCCCTCAAGCGATGAGTCGATGAGGGAATGACCAATGAGAAAAGCAATGAGTCGCTTGACCCAGATGATGTTTGTTAAGGTTGTCTTCAATTTTCCTCATTAAAAAATGGCACAGTTTTGAAAGGATTTGGATGATGCTATGGAGATTTTATGGAAGCAAAGAGTTGAAAACCTCCTTCCCGTGGGGCGTTCCAGCCATAATGGCCTTCTTGGAGAGTGAAGTAGTAACTTGTCCATGCATCCATGAGAAGTTTGCATTCCATCTTGACCCTGAATGAATTCCATCATATTCAACTTGTTTTGGTGGGTGTTGAACCCTTTTATTTGGCTTTTGTGTTGTTTTTGATTAATATATATGTATATACATTTGACCCATGGACTTATTGGATGCCATTGGGGCATTTTGAGTAACCAAAGAGTTTATGGATACCTTTGGAGCCTTTTGGATTGACCAAAGGGTTTAGGGATACCTTTGGGGCTTTTTGGGGTGACCAAAGGGTTTATGGATACATTTGGAGCCTTTTGGGGTGACCAAAGGGTTGATGGATACCTTTGGGGCTTTTTGGGATTGAACAAAGGGTTTAGGGATACCTTTGGGGCTTTTTGGGTTGACCAAAGTGTTTATGGATACCTTTGGAGCCTTTTGGGGTGACCAAAGGGTTGATGGATACCTTTGGGGATTTTTGGGATTGACAAAAGGGTTTAGGGATACATTTGGAGCCTTTTGGGTTGACCAAAGGGTTTATGGATACCTTTGGGGCTTTTTGGGGTGACCAAAGGGTTTATGGATACCTTTGGGGCTTTTTGAAATTGATTGCTTAACTTTTTGATCGATGATTAGGGGAGGTATGGTACCAATAATGCCCTAGTTGATGCTTGAAAATATTTGTGTGATGTGCAATTGTGTGATTGTGGACCATTAGGTGCATTAGGTGTTATGATGTATTAATGGATGCATGTGTTGTGCTATGATGTCATTTGATGATATGCAATATTTTTATTTTATCTATGATACGACGATGGATGTCTATCATGTATGCATATGTTGTAATGTGATTTGCTTTGATTTTGTACATGTATGGATGTATGATGAGATGGATGACTATATGACGTATCATGCTAGCACCATAGATGATATAGACTACATCAATTCTTATGTGATATGTTTTTATGGGCTTATGTAAAGGGATTTGTGAATAATTTAACTGAAATGGATGTGGTGAAGTGATATGATGTTTGTAGGATGTTCATGAGATTTTCACGAGACTCAAACATTCTAGTCAATTGCCCAAAAATTTGTATACTAACCATGCAAGATTTTTTGACAAGGTATGAATCTATTAGGATGACCAAGATACTCAATATCCCTATGTGTGCAAGTGCGTTCATTCCTGTGAGATGCATAAAGATACCACCATTGACAAGTAGGCTATCCACCAAACCTGTAATGAGGATCACTCTATGAATGCCACAATATGGAGTTCTATACTTAGTTGTATTAGACCACTAGGTAGTATAGGTGACCAAAAGCTAGCTCGTCCACATGCAAACATTGGTCTACACACACGCAAAGCTAATGTGGTAGACATATCGTCATGCGTTAGGATATCGCCATTGCCAGATAGGCTATCCACCAAACTCGTAATGAGGATAACCTAAATGGTTTTTCAAATGCTGAGAATTCCAAGGATTCAAGCTCAATATCTTTGCTTTTATTCAAGTTCACTGGGATACTTTATCATATGGAGTGATGATAATCACTATTTATTTTGTATTTTATTTTCTCTTGAGAAAGGGATTTTGAGGAGTGGTGATAACCACTATTATTTTTTTATTGTTATTTTTGAGGATTTTGGTTTTGATTTGGATTTCAAAGTTGAACTTTGTGGGATTTTTGGCTTGTGAATGGCATTGATCTTTTAGGCCTTGGGGATGACTACCCATCCTTGCTAGGGATGTGTAGTATGAATCCTTACAACTTTAGGGATCATGGGTTTTTGGAAATTTTGACTTTGAATGGGTTTGATCTTTTAGGTCTTGGGGATGACTACCCATCCTTTCTAGGGACGTGTAGTATGAATCCTTATGACTTTAGGGATCAAGGGTGTTTGGGATTGTTGGTAGTGGTGAAAACCACTATTTATTTTGGGGAATTGGGTAGGGAAGAGCTTGTCCTTTTGCCAACTCTCAGCATCCTAGAACCATTTGCATAGGGGGATGAGTAGGATAAACTTTTCACTCAAGGTACCCTAGACCACTTTGTGGGTTTCATCTTTCCTTTCATAAAATTGGATTTATTAGTGTGAAATGTGTTGGGATTTGATGTATATGAGGCATAATATTAGCATGACTCTACCTCCTAAAAATATCACTATCCTTCTACAAAATCTGAGAAGAAACTAGATATGGCTGAGTGACCAAAAACCATAATGACATTCTAAAACAAATGTCTAAGTGAAGGGAATGGACACGACTATGGAAATGTATGAAATGTAGATGGAAATGATAAGTAACTATGGAATGAGGTGAATGATGACCTTGACAACATTGATTGTGAATTGTGACTAGTGTACCATCTTAGTGCTAGACATGTATGAGCCACTCTAAAAATGCAAAGTGCCAATGATGATTATGCCTAATACAAGTGATAAGATGCAATGGTATGCAACTTGATGGGATGCAATATTTTTGTAATTTTGAAATTTTGATAATGTTTTTTTTTAAATTTTGATTGATATATATGTATGAAAGTGCAATGCGATGCAATGTTTTTGTATTTTGATGTTTTGATGATGTTTTTGAGTTTTTGATTGATATGTATATACATGTGACCAATGGGCTTATTTTAGGGGGATTTGGGGTGACCACAATGCCTTTGGGGCATTTGGGGGTGACCTATATGATCGTAGATGGTTTAGGGGTCTTTTTACCACCTTGGAGCATTTTGTTTGACCTAGGTGGTGAAAACTTGCTAGGAGCCTTTTGGGTGACCTAGACATTCAACGAAACTTAAAAAGTGTCTATGACTACCTAGGGGTATTTGGATGTGACCAAAGGGCTTATGGATGCCTTTGGGGCTTTTAGGTTTGACCTAGATGATCATAGATAGTCTAGGAGCATTTTTATTTGACCTAGATGGTGAAAACCCGCTAGGAGCCTTTTGGGTGACCTAGGCATTCAACGACACTTAGAAAGTGTCTACGACTGCCTAGGGGCATTTGGTTGTGACCAAAGGGATTATGGATGCATTTGGGGATTTTTGGGTTGACCTAGATGATCGTAGATATTCTAGGAGCATTTTTACTTGACCTAGATGATGAAAACCTGCTAGGAGCCTTTTGGGTGACCTAGATGGTCAGTGGCACTTAGAAAGTGTCTACGACTACCTAGGGGCATTTGGTTGTGACCAAAGGGCTTATGGATGCCTTTGGGGCTTTTAGGGTTGACCTAAATGGTCATAGACTACTTAGGAGTATTCTAGGTTGACCTAATGGTGAAACCTACTAGGAGCCTTTTGGGTGACCTAGATAACGAATTAGAAAGCTACGACTGCCTAGGGGTATTTGGTTGTGACCAAAGGGCTTATGGATGCCTTTGGGAATTTTAGGGTTGACCTAGATGATCATAGATATTCTAGGAGTTTTTTACTTGACCTAGATGGTGAAAACCCACTAGGAGCCTTTTGGGGTCACCTAGACAGTTATAGACCACCTAGGGGTGTTATGGGTTGACCAAGTGGTATGTAGATACCCTTGGAGCCTTTTGGGGTCACCTAGACAGTTATAGACCACCTAGGGGTGTTATGGGTTGACCAAGCGGTATGTAGATACCCTTGGAGCCTTTTGTAACTTTTCTTACTTTGTGTTCTTAGGAGGAAGGTGCAATACCTTGTATACCCCCAGCATTTGTGGTGATCAAAGGAAGCGAGGAAGGTGTGATACCTTTAGAATCCCCAATTTGCTTCATTTCTTGTGATGTAAATAGTGGGGAAGGTGTTACACCTTGGATACCCCTAGTATGTACTATGATTGGTGCAATGTTATTGTCTTGGCTAGAAGGAGCAATAGAAATTGACCCCCCGATTGTGCTAGGGGATTTTGGGTAATGCCCATGTTTTTATGGGGTGAAATGAGTTCTCCACTCATGGATAAAGCTCCCTCATCAATGAGATATTGGACCTGAGGATCATTCCTATAGATTATATCTTGTACTAGGTGTTTGAACATGAAGCACCTATGGACATCATGCCCATTTTGCCTATGGTACTTGCAATATAGGTCTTTGCGATATCTTTTGGGCTTTGGTGTGTTTGGATTGATAGGTCGACACTCAGGTAGGTTGATCACATTAGCTACTAAGAGGCGCTCAAACAAAGAGTCCATGGACTTGAAAATGGGCATAAATTGTTGCTTAGGGTGACGTTGCCGGTTTAGCCCTTGATTTATTTGATACTTAATATTGGATTGCATAGGAGTGGGTTGGTCTAGATACTCAGGGGGTTGAGATCTAAGATTACTCAACTGTACCTCAATGCTTGTGAGTTGACTCAAGATCTGTTGTATTTCATTGTGTTGTTGATTCATGTGTAACTCCATATTGGCTAGCCTATCCAAGATATGTTGTGGAACTAGCGGAGGTGATGACTGGATGACTATTGAAGAACCTGGATGGCAACTGATAGTTGGTGGAGGTGAACTAGGTGTGGGATATGAGAGATAGTTGATCGAGGGTGGATCAAAAGTCCCTAATATCTGAGCAGATGTGGATACTTCATGATGATTGAGGCTAGCGATTATATCCACATATTCTTGTTCTTGATTTATCTCATGCTCATGTTCCAACTCAGAGTTTTCAACTGTGGTAGTTGGGTTACCCCCACTTTGGTCTAGGGGGTACACCAACTCTTGATCTTATGGAGATGTTGAGTGAGATGGAGTAGGTGTGACCGAATCCATCAATGGTATCTCCTGTGGTGTGGATGGGATGTTGGATGGAGTCGCAAGTTGCATAGATAGATTAAGAGGACTTTGGTTCTCTTTCATCACATTGATCATTCCCACAAACTCATGAGAAGATGCATTTGCATTTGAACAAATTATGGTTGCCTCATCAACTTGTCCAAGATGATCTGCTTGGCCTCCATGTTTAGAGGGCACATCCAAAATGCTATCAATGGGTGGCAACTTGGTAGGGGGACTACCTAGATCTTTGATCGACTCGATGATAGGTGTGAATGCAACATTGGGTACTATGCACTCATCGAGTTCTAGTTAGGTTAATTGAATTGTGTCCTCAACTATGGTGGATGAAGATGGTATGATATGATTTGATTCATCCGTATCAGTAGTGGGTTCTTCCTCCTTTTTGGTAGGAGTGATAAGATCTTCTATAGGTGTATTGATGATAGCTATGGGAGCTTCTACAGTTGGCTCTTCTGATTCTTCCTTGCTTGAAGAGATAGAGGATGGTACTAGCGGTGGGGAAGGTAGCTTCACGACTAACCGTGGGGTTGAATCTAGACTCTGAATAAGGTCATTGGGTTTAGTATCCAAATTCTTGGGTGACACTATAGGCCTTTGTGGATGATCTACCTGCTTATAATACTTGAAGGGGTCTAGGTCAACATGAATCACATGGACCTTACCTTCATCCATGTATTTAATGCATTGATGCACTATAGATGGAACACATTCTATGTCTCTTATCCATGGCCTTCCAAGTAGTATGCTATATTGTCTCACACCCTCCAAGATGTAGAACAATGTAGGCATAGTATTTTGTCCAACTTTAACAAGTAGGATTATTGTGCCCACAGTGGAGGATAAAGCATCATTGAATGCTTGTAATGTGAACTTGGAAGGTGCAATGCGCGATGATGGAAGGTTGAGATGCTTTAGTGAAGTTGTGGTAATAATGTTTATCGAGGAACCTGTGTCAATCAATACTCACTTATAGGGGACCCTATTGATACTCACGATGATATGCAAAGCAGGATCTGGTGAATTGGTAGGCACGAGTTTGACCTCATGATTTTGAAAGGATATAGCAGGCTTCTGGTATATTTGTATGTATTCCATAAAGTTGGTGAAAGCATCAGAGTCATGATTTTGTACCTCCATGGAATCCAAGACCCTCATGAAAGGCTCCCAATATTTGGAGGACTGTAATAGAAGCTCGCTCATGGTAATTTTGGATGATGGTGCATGTAAACTTCACACAGGCCTACTATGGGTTGCTAACACTTGTTGGATGGGAGTTCTAGGTGGTGAAGACCATGATGTAGAGGGAGTGTAGACCTCCCTGCTAGGCCCTTTGGAAGGCTGATTATATCTAGTTTGTGATTGGAATCGGTGTTGGCTAACCGAATAATCCACTTGATCATGTGGATAACCCATTGATGTTCTCTTGGTAGAGGTACTTTGGTGATCGGGTCTTCTGTGTGAGGAGTGGACCTCACGACGACTTTTAGGGTGTCATGCAGGAATGATGAGATCCTCAGGAGAATAGCAAAGGTGACTACTATCAATGCTCCATGCAGGAGTGAGGAAATCCTCATACCTATAATGATGGTGCTCAAGGCCTCTCCTAAATTTTTCTACTTCACTGGCTCATGATCGAGCTCGACTATGCATAGTTGTCATGGTGTGTTGACTAGATGAGCCTTGAAGGAAACCCACACTAAGATTTTGAAACCCTATTTTTTTAAAAAAATTATGGTTAGGGTTTAGTCCCAAATATAGGATCTTATGTTGACTACCCCAACATTAAGGAAACACCCAAAGTAGACAATATGATTATCTCTTTTAAGGATTGGATGTATATGATTATCTCTTTTGCATATTAAGAACACACAATCAAATGATCAAAGAAGCACACAAGAAAACAATGTGATTATCTCCTTTAAGTTTTAGATGTGAATCCCTAAGTTGTTTCGTGTGTTTTAGATGTGTTGTTTGTAAAGGATGACCTTGTGTCACGTATTTGAAATATTGTTGGATGATGTACTCAAATGTTTAAAGGATTTCACCTATATACTCACACAAGCTAAATATGGTGATGAAATCCATATCCAACAAGGTAGAATAGGTACTACCAACCCTCACCTAACACCCCATGCGCAGCGATACACCTCTTCGAAGAGAAGTGCGTGCTATTTTGCATGGTTAGGATAGATCTTGGGTCGGCCTTGGCCACGGATGGGTCCTAATGATACTATTTCACATGATCCAATCAAGTGGTAATGACATCCACTATTGGTCTTGATCGATGGGTTGGATGTGAGAGCCCAACGCCGTCGATGTTAAGATAAAGTGTGGTGTGTGGGGGTTCCTTTTAATCCCAAGAAAGTAAGCAAAGAAGCATTCGATGATCATTCACTAAATGCATGCAAATAAGTGTGTTTTAATTTCAGAAATCTAGGATAAAAAGAACCTACAAATTTCACTTATGAATGCAAATCCTAAATGCTAACCTACCCATTGGGTAAGCCACAAGCAATCAAGCCAAAAAGATGCATTGCTACTACACAGTTCTTTTGAATTTTCTTCTTCCTTTTGCTACTTTATGTGATAAGAAAGGTAAAAAGTGACATTTAAACTTTCTATGCAAACAAAATAATGTGAGAAAAACCAAATTTTGCAGTCTCTATAAATGCAACAGAAAATCAGAGGGTTTAGGCACTTACCTTGTCCATTTTGAGCTCTCCAAATTCTGAATTTTTGGGCAAAAATCTCTCTGTTTCACCACCTCTCTAGGGTGGGATGATTAGAAGCCCCACCACCATCCCAGGGTGGGATGGTGAATCCACCATCCCAGGGTGAGCCAGATAAATCCTCTGCCACCATTCCAGGGTGGGGAGGGGAGCACCTACAACACAAAAAGGGCAAAAAATGCAAGAAAGAGGTCAAATTTTCACCCAAATCAAAAGGGAAAAGGGTCCCACCATGATTTCCAATGAAGTAGGGAAAAATGGTGCACAAAATTATGTAAAAAAATATGTGTATCTACCCCATCTCGCTCATGAGCATCAAAAAGGAAGCATGCATGTGAAAATGAAAGAATACCAAACAAAAGGAAATGAAGTAAAGCAAGTTTCTTCTCATTAATTTGTTGGATCAGATAAAAAGTTACATAGAATTCCCCTTTAGGGCTCAAAAGGTGATACAATTGTTACAATTTTGGGTGCCCAAAGACCAAGTCTTTCACGGAATCAAGGTGCACATCCAATGTTTCTCCATGTACCCACAATCGAGGTGGGCGATCCAATGCCACCACTGCTTGTATATCTGATATCTGAGGTATTATATTCCTCCCCAATGCCTTCTAATAACCTGCACCTGCACACAAAGAAGCCAAGGGGGTCAAATAGCAAGGGTGTATGGTGAAAACATGCAATCCCCATAGGGGAAAAATAGCGCATATATTAAAAATATATCAAAACATGTCCAAATGACTTGAAAATTTGTAGATATGTTAAAGAGGATTTTTTGAGAGGATATAACCAAAAAAATATCAGAAATTTCTTATGTAGACCCCTATATTTTGCGTCGCATGCCTACAACCTGCGAAGAAGAAGACAAGCAAATCCCGAACCTAAACATATACAAAACTCATGAAATTTGGAAAGAATGCATAAATTGAAATTTCAAGACAACCCATATGATTATATTTTCTAATTGGGTCCCAGATCCACCTCCATCAAACTTGGGTGCCCGGATGGGCCCTACGAGCCTGCAAAAACTTAAAAATGCTATAACTTTGTCAATTTAACTCCAAATAACCTTAAATTTGAACTGTAGAATAATGGTATAATATATAAAAATACCAATTAAAAAAAATAGTGAAATTTTGTAATAATTTACCCTCATACCAGGGGGATGGTGGTGACTACAACTATTTGGGGGCACCCTGGGAAGGGATACCCACCAATTCCGACCACTTTTTGCTATAATTTGTGAATTTGTGTAATAATTCACTATAATATGTTCCTAAATGATATAAGGTGTGTTTTCATCGAATTTGGTGAATAAATTCACCCGTATGGAAAAGTTACGCTCAAAAGACCCTCTTGAAGTCACCTGGTAACCTCCTTCGCTAAGAGGAGATTCCGAGGGTAAGAAAGCTCACTAGGTTAGGGGAAAATATTGGCAGCACTCCATTGCATATCCTAGAACTCCTATCTCTATATGTTTTTGTATGAACATTGTATCCATTTTATATCCCAAAGGGGCTCATGTGCAAAAAGGCATGTGAGGGCATGCATGGTAGGAGGTGCCACTTGTCAAACGGGAGGCATGCAATGGGTGTGGAAGAGAATATCCAATTTGGGCCTCCATTATGAAGCATGTCATAAGGAATCAGTGCCCTCTGACCTGCATGCTCCAAATGGCGTGCTAAATGGTAGTTTCTGGGTGCCATTTGGCCCAAATTTGACTTTTTTTGGGTCAAACTTGCTCATCGTCCCACCCTAGGATGATGGCTCACCACCATCCTAGGGTGGGATGGTGGGAATCTGCCACCATCCCAGGGTGGTACGGTGGTGAATTTTGGGCCAAAACCTCCCAAAATTGGGCCAGTAGCCTCCAAAAACCCTTTTGGAGTGGCTAGAACCACTGTGCACCTCTTGAGGGCTGCCCAAGGGGTCATATGATGTCAA
This sequence comes from Wollemia nobilis, assembly GCA_028583015.1. Lineage (NCBI taxonomy): Eukaryota > Viridiplantae > Streptophyta > Pinopsida > Araucariales > Araucariaceae > Wollemia > Wollemia nobilis. The sequence continues at coordinate 83,240 of JAQPPZ010008061.1, forward strand.
TTTGATAATTGTTTGTGTGTGCTTAATCGTATTAACCATATTTTAGTGTGTACAGGTAGACCATGGATCAATAACATGAATTTTGTCCCTCACATCACTCATCAATGCATCAAGTACACTTACGAAGAGCAAGTTCATGTTTTCTCTGTAGACCTAGAGCCTTTCAAGTAGTGCAATATGGTGTAGCAGTTCCCTGAGTTAAACTTATCATCAACCCATCTATATTTTCAATCGAATAAATCTAGCTAAGGTTTGGCTCCATCACCATTGCTTTCAAGTGATTCATCTCCATCTCATGCCATACCATCCTCATCATTGGAACCCCCTGGAATGTCTCCACTATTTTTAGATCCTTTCCCTAAGAACCTAGGGAAGTGGCCTATTTTTGAGGTCTAGCTAACCATATACACCATCTCCATAGAGGATACCCCTAGCCAATTATATGAGGAGCTACCACATGAGGTAAACATTGAGTCTTTTCTCCTTATCCATAGCCTTAGTTAATAGTGCACCTAGCTACCACCAATTTGGGAGAGTACATGGTTAGGAATGTTACAACTACCCATGCTATAGAGTTTATGTGAGACATGGGTCGACCTCATCTTCCTATATGAACTATCGTGCCTCTTGGTCTTCCCCCTAATAAAATGAATTTCATCTATGGGGGCCTTGACTATAGAATAAAGCGTTATCATCTATAGGATTATTTCTCCATGAGGTATCTCCACCTCTGTAATTGACATGGTTGTGTTGGGTGTGTATGAGCAGGGCAGATGCATTCCTTACTAGCTATAGTATCAAACATCTTATAATAATTTTGGCTTGGGACACAACAAGTCCATACTCCTTGATGTCCTCATAGATAGCTTAGAGTGCATGACTCTAAACTTTAAGGATAATCTTGCATGAGATCCTTATGCCAACCCCAATCATGTCTACTCACTAGGGGACTACTTCCCTGCCCCTTTATTTGATGATGACCCATCGCATGATGTCATCCAATATTATGAAATAAGTGAAAGTTTCACACACTCTTCCCTGACAATGTAAGGAATATGATTCAACATTCCCTTATGAGTTGACATATGATGATGAGTCAGACTATGGAGTGACACTGATTAACTATGCTAGCTCTGATGGAGAATACACACAAATTGTCCCTGTGGATGATGAAGATGAGTTCTATTTGTATATGGTCCCATTAAATGATCCCATTTGGTGAAAAATTATAACTTTAGAGGATCAAGCTCACCCATAGCTACATCGATGACCTTTGGTCATTTAGACTTTGTCATAACCACCTCCATAGGTCTTACGATATCCCGATGTCGATAGACACCATCCACAACCTAGGGGAAATCATCCATCTATAAACATGATTTTCATAAACCTATTCAAGCCATTACAAGATCTGAATAACCCATTGAAGCCATTGTACCTCAATCTAGAGATAATTGACTTTGATAGGGAAGAGTCCCCCCATCACCCTTTAAGTAATGGGCCTATAATGAGATCCTAAAACCATTTTATTTATCTCCAATCCTAACTCACAATGTATTCCATTATAAGGAGGAACTCGAGGTTCCCATTGATGATCTAAATCTAGCTGATGATATTCACCTGATCCCTACTCTCCACTAGGTGGAGGAGGGGTCACATATGTCAATCGAGCTAAAAATTGACAAATATATCGACTTAGATCTTGAGAATCCTCAATGTATGAATTTAGGGGAAATAATATCCCTCAAAGATAAATTTGATTACATAGCCCTTCTCATATATAAGAAGGTTTTTGCATGGTCCTAAAAAGATATGCTAAGACAGGATCCAAATCTAGTCACCCACAATATGACACTTAACCCCAATACCAAGCTGGTTAAGCAAAAGCTGAGAAAGATACATCCAAAAGTAGCATTGATGGTAAAATATGAGCTACAAAACCTTTTGGATGCCAATTTTATCATTTATATAGACTATATGCTATGGTTGTGCAACATGATTTCCATCAATAAGCTTTATAGAAGAATTCGCATTTACACCGACTTTCGAGACTTGAACAAAGCGAGTCCTAAGTATGAATTTCCTTTGTTGAGCATTGAAACCTTGGTAGATGTCATAGTGGGAAATAAAATTTTATCCCTCATGGATGGTTTCTCTTGGTACAATCAGATTTGTATAAATCTAAAAGACCAACTCAAAACGGTGTTTACAACGTCTTGGGGAACAATTTGCTATAAGGTCATGCCTATTGGCCTTAAAAATGTTGATGCTACCTACAAACGCACCATGACATACATCTTACATGATTACATGCATAATATTTTGGAATATTACATGGATGACTTACTAGCCAAATCCTTATTACACCATGAGCATATCGATGTCTTGCTCAAAGTTCTTGATTGCCTTATTGAGCATAACATGATATTGAACCCCAAGAAGTGTGTCTTTGATGTCACATATAGAAAGGTCTTGGGATTTATAGTCTCTAAATGAGGCATTGAAGTGGACCCAAACAAGGTCAAGATAATCCTTGAGATGCCTCTCCCAACTACCATTAGGTAGCTCTAAAGTCTGCAAAGTAAGGTCGTGTCCATCAAACACTTCATAGCACAATTGTCAGATAAGTGTGGATCCATGAACAAGTTACTACACAAGGGGGTCAAATTCCATTGGTATGATGAGTTTCAGGCTACCTTTGATGCAATTAAACAATATTTGGCTTCACTGCTATTATTGGCTCTACCAAGACTAGGAGTGTCATTCTGCTTATATGTCTCAGCCACTGAGATTACATTAGGTGCCATGTTAGCCCAGAATAATGAATTACATAAATAACAGGCTACTTACTATCTTAGCCACACCTTGGTTAGCTATGAAATCAGGTACGCATATGTTGAGAAGTTATATCTAGTGGTGGTTTTCACCACTAAGAAGCAATACCATTACATGATAATTCATAAAATGTATTTTTTATCAAAATAGAATCCATTGTGATACATGATGAGTCACACTTATCACAATAGTCTCACAGTGAAATGGATCATGTTATTGATGGAGTTTGATCTAGAGTTTATTAGACAAAAATCAATTAAGGGTCAGGTCATTGTCGATCAAATAACATAGGCTCCTCTCCAGGATGATCAACCTCTTAGCATGGAGATTTCAAATGATGGAGTATTCCAAATATCAACAATCATTGAATTCTGACGAACCTGATTCATAGGCCAATATGACTCTTATTTTATGGCTCCAAGTGTGAGCAATGGGGTGGCATAGGAATCATGGATTTTACACCTCAAGGGGCTTCCATACCCCTATATTTCAAACTTGATTTCCCATGCACTAAAAATAATACCAAGTACAAAGCCTTTCTCATAGGTCTTCAAACAATTGTCTCCATGAGAATAACCAAGCTCAACATTTTTAGTGACTCCTTGCTCATTGTAAACTAGTTCAAAGGGATTTTCTAGTGCAAGTGTCTAGTTTTGCAAGACTATAAATCCCTCATGGATAAAATACTAGAAAATTTCAAATGGTATGACATCAAGGAACTCCCTCGATCATATAATCATTTTGTGGATATCATGGACTTCCTTAGGTTCTTGATCCTATAGAATCCTATTGATGATATGACAACCATTTAGTTCAAAATGCTATCACAATTTGTGGTTGTTGGTTGAGTGTGAGCACACCTAATCCACATCAGTAATACACTTGATTCATATTGAACCTCATCAATATATGTTCTCGCAAATTCATGAGTGCTTGAATTATGCCCATTGGGGGATTTTGTTACCTCAAACCCCTTTTGATAGAAGTTGAATGTTATTCTTACAAGTTCTTTCCCAATCAACCTTTGCTAGGCAATTCATGCAATCGAGAATTCTCACAATAGGAATGGTCCACATAAATTAGGGAGTACCTAAATCTTGGTAATCTCCTTCTTGGGTTTTCAAACACTGCCAAAAGGACATTTAAATGAAAGGCAGGAAAAATATGTCTTGCTTTGAGATATTTTGTATTGTCGAGGCTATGAAGGTATCCTCCTTCACTTCTTAGAGCATCAAGATTTAGTTTGAGCAATGGCCCAAGCACATGATGGTATGTGCAGTGGCCATTTCAATGACATGGCCATCACTAAGTACATTCTTTACATGGGCTATTATTACCCAGTGTTAGAGCAATATTGTTGCACATATGTTAAGAAGTGCATAAAGTATCAACACCCTACTAAATTGACACACACACCTTCTTAGGCCTTACAACCAATTCAATTGGTTTGGTTGTTCTCGCAATGGGGGTTGGATTTAATTGGAAAAATCTCACCTACCTCCTCAGGCCATCACACATTTATCATTACGGGTACCCAATATTTTAAAAAATGGGTGGAATAAATTTCCCTTACCACCACGACAGGACCCTGCATCATGGAGTTCATATTGCATAATATCATTTATCATTTTGGTATTCCATACAATATCATCTACAGGATATCATTAAATAATAAATATGTGCATGCTTTGAAAGTAAAGTATAATATATAAAATAGTTTTTGGATGCCCTATTATCCACAAGTGAATGGGAAAGCAAAGGCATAAAAAAAAATATTGATTTTCATTCTAAAGAGAATAGTTAAATAAAATCACTCTGATTTGTACACACAAATTGCCTTTTCTCTATGGGCCTACCGCACTAGAATTTGGATGCCCACTAGGGAAATCCTATTTTTTCTAGTGTATGGAGCCGAGGTGATCATACCTCTAGAGCTAGAAATCCCATTGCTATGTGTATCCATGTAGGAGTTAATTGATGATGACACCATTGAGCAGGCTCGCTTAGATCATCTTACATTACTTGATGAATGTCATGTCAATGCTCTTGAGCACCTTTGCATTTATCAAGAGTGACTTAAGAAAACCTATAATATGAAATTCCATCCTAGAGAATTTTAGGTTGGTGACCTCATTCTGAAAGAGAACCAACAAAATTCTAATTTGTCACCCCATCTATAGGATAAGTTTATCGTAAACTTGTTAGGTCCTTTTGTCATCACTTGTCAGATTAAACCCAAAACTTACTGCCTAGCATCTCTTGAAGGAATTTGTTGGCAATTTTGGGGACCTTGGGTACATTGCCTTTGCTCAAGTGTAGATGTTGTCATTGATGTCAAGAAGCTCTTGAAGCAATTTGATTTGATGTCAAAGAATTTGTTTTGTTGAAGGTTTCGACATGGACAGTGAGTCTCCAAGAAGATCAGAGTAGCCCAGTTGAAAAATTTCAAATAAAAATACAAGTAAGAAAAAGTTTATAGTCAGCTGGAAAAACTGTCGTGATTTCACAACATGTTTGAGGAGAGAGAAAGTTCGAGCAAAACTGTCATGATTTCGTGACATGCTGGAAGAAAGAGAAGAAGCTGGCAAAACTGTCGTGATTTCGTGACATGTTGGCAGAGAAGGAGAGCAAGTTGGAAAGTGTCACGATTTCGCAACATGTCGCATTTTCATGACTCAGAAAGTGCAGGAAGGTAGAGAAGGAAAAGTGTCACGATTTTGTGACGTATTGCAAGGAAGGCTATACGGATGAGAAACCGTCATGATTTCATGACATGTTGCAGAAGAGAGAGTCTGCAGTGTGAATTTTCATGATTTTGTGACAAGATTGAAGAAAGAGAAAGTTATTCAGGAACTTTCATGATTTCGTGACATGATGCAAAGGTCGAGGTGAGGACTGCCACAATTTCATGACATGCTGAAAAGCTCAAAATGAGAAGTGTCACGATTTCATGACATGCATCTAATGGAAGAGTTTTGAGAAGCATCATGATTTCGCGACAGGTTGCTAGAAAAGATTTCAGAAGCTGAAAGCATCACGATTTCACGATAGGCAAAAGAGAAAGTGTACGAAAGTTTAAAGTGTCGTGATTTCACGATAGGATGAAGGAACAGCCTATGGATGCAAAAAATGTCATGATTTTATGAAAGGTTGAGAAGGCAGCATTCAGTTGGAGAAAGTGTCATGATTTCACGACAGGAACAGGAAGCAATTCTTCAACAGAAGAAGCATCTCGATTTCACAATGAATTCGAGAAGGAAGGGCTCAAAGGCAAAAGTGTCATGATTTCGTGACATGTTCCAGTTTCATGGGCGTAAGGCAAAGAAAAGCATAAGACAACGAAAGTGTCATGATTTCGTGACATGTTCCATTTTCGTTGGTGCAAGCCAAGAAAATGTTGAAGAAGTAAGAAGGGTCACGATTTCATGACTGAAGTGAAGATGACGTCAGCAGAAGCAGATAATGTCACGATTTTGTGACATGTCATAGTTTTGTGACCAGAAGGCAAGTGCAGACTCCTATGAAGGAATATGTCATGATATCACAACATGTAGCAATTTTGTGACTCAAAGGGGAGAGAGAATGTACAAAGTTAGAAATGTCACAATTTTGCAACATAAGCAGAAAGGAAGTCGACAAAGGCTATAGTGTCACGATTTCATGACAACAGGCAAAAGAAGGTGTATGACAGGCAAAGGTGTCGTGATATTGTGACATGTTGTAGTTTCATGGTAGAAGCTATAGGAGAGTTGCAGAGGCGGTTGAAGCCGACAGAGTTAACTTTGAGCCGACGATGCTTAGGGTTTTGCAATCGATGAATTCTAGGGTTACAGTCGACTAAGATCAAGGTTTTAATCTTGAGATTGTGAGTATAAAAGGAGGGTTGCTTGGAGAGTTTGGCATCGATCGAAGTGTGTTCGAAGTGTGACGTTAGCAGATAGAGTGCGAGGGTGAATTTCGATCATCAAAAAACATAGTGCGAAGATTGATAGCAGTGTCAGAGTGCTTTTTGTTGAATCTTCTAAGTGAGAGAGATTGCAAGGAAGCAAAGTGCGCAAAGATGTTGCTGCTATGTTTACACAGAGGTGCAAAGGTCGATGTTCGATTGAGTGTAGCTATGCTTGCACAAAAAGAGTGAAGGACTGTATTTTATGCAGAATAGAGGAAGAGGACAGACTTGTGCCAGATCAAAGGATAGTGTTTGGTGTAGACCAGAAATAGAGGAAGAGGACGTTTGTTCCAGATCGAAGGACTGTGTTTTGGTGCAAATTCGAGGACTATATTTGAAGTGATAGAGTGAGGACAGAGGTCTGTAGCCAGAGCAAGGAAGACAGGTGTCTTCTGTGGATAGAGTTCCACTTGCTAAGGGCAGAAGAGATAGAGGTCTTCTAGAGGATCACCAGCTAGAGAAGAATTAGGGGAAGGTATCCCCTTTGAGCAGAGGCTCATAAACTTTGTAATTGGAAAGGTTTCTCAAAAAAACTATGATATAACTTTTAGAGAAAAGTTTTATTCATGGAGTAGCCCACCTTGGGTGAACCACATAAATTATTGTGTCTCTTTTGTGGATGGTATTTTGTGCATTGCTTTGATTACTGCTGTTGATAATGTTGTCTATACACTACATAATATTGAATTAAAAGATGATTTGAAAGAAAAAGTTAAAAGTAGTCTTATACTATTCACCCCCCCCTCTCAGTATAAATCTTGTGTTCTTCAATTGGTATCAAAGCCAGTGCCTTCAAAAAGTTTAACAGCTTGAAGGAAAAGCTTGCAAAGAACACAATGGACTACTCAAGTGGCAATGTAGCACCTATTCTTGATGGATCAGATTTTGGACTATGAAGTGCAAGAATGAGAGTTTATCTAGTGGCACTTGGTAATGAGGTATGGGAAGTGATTGAAGATGAGTACACTATTCCTGAACATGGTCCTTATGCTAAAGAAGATAGGTTCATGCTTCACAACAATTCAAAAGCCATGAATGCAATCCTGAAAGGCCTATAGAAAGCAGATCTCACCAAAGTTATTCACTGCAAGACAACTAGTGAAATGTGGAAACAGTTGCAGGTGGTTCATATAGGTGATGCAAATGTCCGAAAGGCCAAATTGAGACACTTTAAAGGTATGTTTGAACAACTCAAAATGAATTATGATGAAAATATTAGTGACTACATGCTTCGTATGGATGAGGTTGTTAACTCCATGAAAGAATTAGGTCTTGAACTTGTTGAAAATGATGTGTGTGATAAGATTTTAAGATCTCTTCCTAATAGATTCAGTGAAAATATTTTTGCCATTGAGGAAGTTAAAGATTTAGATAAATTGAAAAAGGATGAGCTCCATAGTATACTTGCAGCATTTGAGCTGAGAACTCAAGTGAAAGTTGATGTCAAGAAAGAGGTAGCCTTCAAAGCTACCAAGAAATCAAAGGGCAAACAGATTCAAGAGAGTGATGAGTATTCTAGTGATGAAGAGGCATATTACAGCAAGAAAGGCAAGTTTTCCAGAAAGCACAAGAGCATGAAAAACATAAGATGTTTCAATTGTGGGAAGTTTGGTCATTATGCTACTGACTATACTATTTCCAAGAATGAAAGTGATGAAGATATACATGATTCTAAGAGCAAGGATTCTGAAAAGCACAAGCATCATAGGAAGAGCAAAGATGAGTACAACAATCACGAAAAGAGGCATTCTCACAAGAACAAGAAGAGTTTCTACCTAGACAAAGCAAGTAAGTGTTCTAGCAGTGATAGTGAAAGTTCTTCTAGTGATAATGAAAATGAGATGATGTTCATTTCAGAAAAGGAGGAAGAACCGAAACATAAATTCATTATCATGAAATTTTTTAGATATGGAAATTTTGGGCACCTTGAGGATGATTGCACAAATAATGAATTGGTTGCTAGTATGTATGATGATGCTTCAAAAAATGATAAGGAAGATGCTTGTATGGTTTTTGAAAAGGGTAGCACTTCTAGTGATAAGAATTCTGAAAAAGGCCTTGATAATTCAAAATGCATTCAAATAGAGGATCTTGAATGTGAACTTACTAATGCTATTAGTGTTTTGAAAAAGGAAAGAAAGAAGAATACTAGACTCAAGGATAAGTTAGATGAATGTTGTATGGAGATAGATGATCTTATAGAAAGTCTTGAAGTTTCTATGGCTAAGACTCAAGAATCCAAGAATGAGTTAGAATCTAAGGTGCTTGAGTATAGTGAATTAGAACAGAAAATGGCTTCCTTGAAAGAGGAAAATAAAGAATACAAGGATAAGCTGTACAGGTTTCAAGAAATCTCCAAAAAGGTTAAATCTCTTATCAAAGGTCAAAGAAATACAACAGATAAAACAGGCCTTGGTTTTGTTAAACCACACAAGGAACAGGTTGGGGAATCCAGTAAGAGATTTCAAAGAGAAGAGAGTTCTGATGAAGAGAGTATCTCAGAGAAAGAGTCCATGAGTGATAAATGTGCAAAAATAGAAAACAAAATTTTGAATGCAAAGAAGAAGTTTTCGGGACCCAAGAAGTCGATTAAAAAAATATTTCATGGCAGATGTTTTCCTTGTCACAAGTTTGGTTACACGGCTGCTCATTGCATGTCTCAAATGAAGAAGGTTAACAATAATTTCAGAAGTGTTAATTTCTTCCAAGGGTATTGTTACTCTTGTCAACAATTTAGGCACAAGGAAATTTTCTGCAAGTCCAATTACAGGAACACAGTTAGTCATAACAGGCGGATTCAAAGAACAGGTATGCCAAATAGAAATAACATTGTTATTTGTTATAAGTGCAACAATGCAGGTCACACAACTAGACAGTGCAGAGCTGAACTGCCAAGGTACAGGAACAGGAAAAGTAGTATGAACAGGTCCGTGGATCAAGGCATGGATAAGAACAAGAATGAGAACAAGAACAAAAACAGTGACAAGAACAAAAATACGGACAAAGAATTCAAGAGAAGGCCTGGAAAGGAAATTGTAGACACTGATGATGATGAGTGCCTAATGGGAGTTTTACTCCCACCCCTATTTTAATAACCTCATCATGAGATGGGGGAGGGACTAAGCTAAGAAGCTCATTCTTAGTCCTAAGCCCCAAAGGTGACCCTTTGCCATTGATGACAAAGGGGGAGTGATATGAGTAAGGGGGAGAGATTCAAAGAGAAGGAGAGATCTTCAAGTCAGGGGGAGCAAAACTTCATAGGCAAATTCTCAGTTGATAGCATAGTTGGGTTCAGTTTTGGCTTTTGAGATGTGTTTGAGTAAAGGTTTGCCATCAATGACAAAGGGGGAGATTGTTGGCAATTTTGGGGACCTTGGGTACATTGCCTTTGCTCAAGTGTAGATGTTGTCATTGATGTCAAGAAGCTCTTGAAGCAATTTGATTTGATGTCAAAGAATTTGTTTTTTTGAAGGTTTCGGCATGGACAGTGAGTCTCCAAGAATATCAGAGTAGCCCAATTGCAAAAGTTCAAAGAAAAAGACAAGAAAAAGTTTACAGTCAGCTGGAAAAACTATCGTGATTTCATGACATGTTTGAGGAGAGAGAAAGTTTGAGCAAAACTGTCATGATTTCATGACATGCTAGAAGAAAGAGAAGAAGCTGGAAAAACTATCACAATTTCGTGACATGTTGGCAGAGAAGGAGAGCAAGTTGGAAAGTGTCGTGATTTCGCAACCTGTTGCATTTTCACGATTCAAAAAGTGCAGGAAGGCAGAGAAGGAAAAGTGTCACGTTTTTGTGACGTATTGCAAGGAAGGTTGTACAGACAAGAAACTATCATGATTTCATGACATGTTGCAGAAGAGAGAGTCTGCAGTGTGAACTGTCATGATTTCATGACAAGATCGAAGAAAGAGAAAGTTATTCAAGAACTGTCATGATTTTGCGACATGATGCAAAGGTCGAGGTGAGGACTATCATGATTTTGTGACATGCTAAAAAGCTCGAAATGAGAAGCGTCATGATTTTGTGACATGCAGCTAAGGGAAGAGTTTTGAGAAGCGTCACGATTTCGCGACAGGTTTCTAGGAAATATTTTGGAAGTTGAAAGCATCACGATTTCATGACAGGCAGAAGAGAAAGTGTACAGAAGCTGAAAGCATCGTGATTTCGTGATAGGATGAAGGAACAGCCTATGGATGCAAAAAATGTCATGATTTCACGACTGGTTGAGAAGGCAGCATTCAGTTGGAGAAAGTGTCACGATTTCATGACAGGAACAGGAAGCAAGTCTTCAATAGAAGAAGCGTCATGATTTCGTGATGAATTTGAGAAGGAAGGGCTCGAAGGTGAAAGTGTCACGATTTCATGACATGTTCCAGTTTCATGGGCGTAAGGCAAAGAAAAGCATAAGACAACGAAAGTGTCATGATTTTGTGACATGTTCCATTTTCGCTGGTGCAAGCCAAGAAAAGGTTGAAGAAGCAAGAAGGGTCATGATTTCATGATAGAAGTGAAGATGACATCAGTAGAAGTAGATAGTGTCATGATTTCGTGACATGTCATAGTTTCATGACCAAAAGGCAAGTGTAGACTCCTACAGAGGAAGATGTCATGATATCACGACATGTTGTAGTTTCATGACTCAAAGGGGAGAGAGAATGTACGGAGTTAGAAATGTCACGATTTCATGACATAAGCAGAAAGAAAGTCGACAAAGGCTGTAGTGTCGCGATTTCGTGACAACAGGCAAAAGAAGGTGTATGGCAGGAAAAGGTGTCGCGATATCGTGACATGTTGTAGTTTCACGATAGAAGCTACAAGAGAGTTGTAGAGGTAGTTGAAGTTGATAGAGTTAACTTTGAGCCGATGATGCTTAGGGTTTTGCAGCCGACGGATTCTAGGGTTACAGTCGACTAAGATCAAGGTTTTAATCTTGAGATTGTGAGTATAAAAGGAGGGCTACTTGGAGAGTTTGGCATCGATCGAAGTGTGCATTCAAAGTGTGATGTTAATAGATAGAGTGCGAGGGTGAAGTTCAATCACCAAAAAACATAGTGCACAGATCGATAGCAGTGTCAAAGTGCTTTTCGCCGAATCTTCTAAGTGAGAGAGATTGCAAGGAAGCAGAGTGCACGAAGACGTTGCTGTTGTGTTTGCGTAGAGGTGCAAAGGTCGATGTTCGATCGAGTGTAGCTATGATTGCACAAAAAGAGCAAAGGACTGTATTTTATGTAGAACAAAGGAAGAGGACAGACTTGTGCCAGACCAAAGGATAGTGTTTGGTGCAGACCAGAGAAAGAGGAAGAGGACATTTATGCCAGACCGAAGGACTATGTTTTGGTGAAAATTTGAGGACCAACTTTGATAGAGTGAGGACAGAGGTCTGCAACCAGAGCAGGGAAGACATGTGTCTTCTATGGATAGAGTTCCACTTGCTAAGGGTAGAAGAGGCAGAGGTCTTCTAGAGGATCACCAGCCAAAGCAAAATTAGGGGAAGGTATCCCCTTTGAGCAGAGGCTCATAAACTTTGTAATTGGGAAGGTTTCCCAAAAGAACTGTGATATAAATTTTAGAGAAAAGTTTTATCCATGGAGTAGCCCACCTTGGGTGAACCACGTAAATTATTGTGTCTCTTTTGTGGATGGTATTTTGTGCATTGCTTTGATTACTGTTGTTGATACTGCTTTCTATACACTGCATAATATTGAATTAAATATTATTTGAAAGAAAAAGTTAAAAGTAGTCTTATACTGTTCACCCCCCCTCTCAGTATAAAGCTTGTGTTCTTTAGAATTGAGAATCTTGAACCCTTGAACATACTTCATTTGTAGTCTTTCCATACCTAGAGTGTTGTGGCTCACCCTAAAATCCTCCAATGGTATCTATGTACCACTTGGTCAACCCAAAATGCTTCTAGGTGGTCTATGACCATCTAGGTCACCCCAAAAGACTCCAAGGATATATACATACAACTTGGTCAACCCAAAATTCTTCTAGATGATCTATGAATTTCTAGGTCACCCTAAAATTTTCCAAGGGTATCTACATACCGCTTGGTCAATCTAAAATTATCCTAGGTAGTCTATGACCATCTAGGTCACCCCAAAAGGCTTCAAGGGTATATACATATTGCTTGGTCAATCGAAAACACTCCTAGGTGGTCTATGACCATCTAGATCACCTTAAAAGGCTCCAAGGGTATCTACATACAACTTGGTCAATCCAAAATTCTCCTAAGTGGTCTATGACCACCTAGGTCACCCAAAAATACTCCAAGGGTATCTACATATCACTTGGTCAACCCAAAATGCTCCTAGGTGGTCTATGACCATTTAGGTTACCCCAAATGGCTCCAAGGGTATCTACATACCGCTTGGTATGGTTCAAGTCTAACATAATTTTTTTATTACCCATTTTAAAACTGAGATTGAATGTATATGGCAAAGAAAGAGAGAAGCTTCAATACTGCTACTGTTCTCTAAGATTGTACAAAAAAATCAAAATTAATGATTAGATCAAGGTCTAAGAGAATAAATGGAGAGTGTATTCCTATTTGTTCACCATGAATGAGTCATCCTATTACCTATCTATTTTTATTAATAAAAATATAAAAACTAAGCTAAAAATAAAGAAAAGATAATTAAAAAATAAAATAAAAAAATTAATTTAAAAAAATTAAAAAGATTATTAAATAAAAAAAATAAGTTAAAACAAAGAAAAGTTAAAAATAATTAAATTTAAAAAATATATTTAAAAAATAAGGAAAAGCAAAAAAGATAATATAAAATAAATATTATCAAACAAGTTAAAAATAAAAATTAAAAATTAAAAATTAAAAATTAAAAATTAAAATAATAAATTAAAAATAATAAAATATAAAATTTGATTTTAATTAATAGTTAACTTTTTAGGCAGAATCTATAACTGAGAATTTATGTAATTACCATCTAGTCATTTTGTGTCTGCTCTCCTAACTTGTTATATTGCCACATAACTTGTGTGTTTTATTTTTTATCTCTCAAAATCTACATGAATTTGCCAACTCTCATTAGCAAACATCATAAAGTGACCTTCGTTATGGTAGGTGGTCTTAATCAACAATTTGGTTTTGGAATTCTCTATAGGTGTATGCTATTACAATGATTCATCATGTATACATTCTACATGAACTTGGCAATGATCATGAGCAAACCTCATAAAATTTCTCTCAATACAGTGTATGGGGTTAATCAACAAGTTGGTTTTGGAATTCTTAATAGGTGTATTATTTTGCAATGATTCATCATGTATACATGAAACAAAAGAAAAATAAAAACAATAAAAATAAAATTAAATTTAAGGTAATTACATGCTTCCAAAATAACAACTAAGGAATTTTTTTAGATTTAAGTAAACAAATAATAAAATAGAAATAAAAATAAAAATTAAAAAAATTAATAATGAAATAAATAATAAAATCAAAATAAAATAATAATAAAATAAAAATTAATTTTTTGAACATGTCTTCGAGTGGGAATGGTGTGTATGGTAGCAGGGATGGAGTTGAGGTTTGTAATATCTACGTAGCGAGAACGGTGAGAATATGGTGAATAAAGATTTCTAGGAGGTGATAAGAAAAGGTGAGTCGAAAGATGGTTCTGTCAACCCTATGGTAGATCATGTATTTTCATCAAGTGGAGAGGTAGGCCTTGTGGCACATTTGGGTTCCCTACCAGGTGGTGTTGTGAATGGGGCCCCTCTAGGGGCTTCACTCCAAAAGTCATTTGATCCCAATGTCATATCTCCATTTGCAATGATAGTTTTCTCTCATTTAGGTTTGTGTTTTTTGAACATTATTTTTTAGATTTATCCAATTGGAGACATCCTTTGTGTTCCTGGGGGTTTTATTAAGCTCATGATGGAGGATGGGGTCTTCAATTTGGTGGGATTTTTTTTGTATACCCAACCAAATATAGATGATGTTAACTGGTGGGATTTATCCAAATGGTGATCTTAGAGTCACCTAACCATGGTTGCTTTTTTCACCATTGGTCGTATCTTTGAAAAAAGCAACCATGGTTAGGTGATCTTAGAGTCTCTAGATCAAAATTCTTGCCATACCCTTTTAGTATTGGCACATTGATATTTTGTGTGGTATAGCGAAGGTGGTGGGTGAACTTATTTCTATTTATGTTCCAACTAGAGAAAATTTGAGAGTGATTTATGCAAGAATATGCATAAATGCATATTTAAAAGTTAATAGTCCATCCTCTATTATGCTCACTTCAAGCTTAGGGTACAGGACCAAACATATTATGTATGAGAATCATCGTAATTGTTGTACCAATTGGAAATCTACTAGTCATATTTTGGACCAGTACCCCATGAAGAAACAAATGATAAGTTCTCGAACAAAGACAAACTCAAAGGAAAAATCTACTCAAGAGGAGCCCTCAAAGATAATTATTTCACAAGGTAAATCTAGCTAGGATAATCCCCTAAAGAATGCATTCAAGATGAATAGTCAATAGTCTAAGCTCTTTGAGTTCTAGCCAATTGAAAAAGTTAATATCCCAAGCTCTAAGGCTAAGAAGAAATCCTTGGTTGAAGGTTGTGCAGTGCCTCCCCTAGTTGAAGACCATGATGTAACTCCATATTTTATTGAATGAAAGATTCAAAAACACTTTGATTAGGTAAGTGCTACTCTATTGAACCCATTGTATTTTCAAAACTCTATTGATTACATAAATCTTCCTGAGCTATATGTTTTATCAAATTTAGCAAATCCCTCTCATCCAATCCTATGGAAAGGGTGGTGAAACTAGAGAAATATTCCCTAGGCCCTAAAACTAGAAATTATGAATATTCTTGGAAATCCTTCTTGGATAATGGATTTATAGATGTTGGGATAGAAAGTAAATTTGGGAGACCATAAACTAAAGATCTCAGTAAAATAGATATAGAGTCAGCTATCACCAATGAATTTCAATCTTTATTTAATATGGATGTTGGAAATTATCAACCTTCCTAACCCTTTGTTATAGAAAATAGATCTAATCCTAATTTTTGTTGATGTGGTTTATTTATTGGATATTTAAACAACAAATGAAGTTTATTATATTTTTGGAGTGTAGAATTTATATAGAACCCAAAGCTAGAATGGGGGAGGTCCCTACTATTTTCAGAATAGTTGCTAGTTTTCAATTTTAATTTGTGCTTGTTTCTTGACTTGCCTATGTGGGTTCACTACTTATTTGTTTCTCTTTGTTCTACCTTGGAAATTTATACTTCTTTTATGTAAATTTTTGGGGATTCTTTCACAACCTCTTATTCAAGAAAATCAAAAATAAAATAAAAAAATAAAAAATAGTAAAAATCAACTAAAATAAAAAATAGAAGCTTACAACTAGGATTGATCATCTTCTTGTTCAGTATCTCGATGAAAATATTGGAATCTATGGCTAACATGATTTAGTAACAAAATAAATAAAGAGTAGCATTAATATCTATTACTCCTTCATTCTCTGTGTCTTTTTAGAACCTCATTGTGGCTATGAAGTTTTATCTAAATCTGTTCAAAGTGTTAGTTTAGATTGTTCTTCTCTGATTTAGTGCATTTCATATTTTCTATCCTTTATAGAGGTTTCTAGAGGGTATTGTCTCAATAGTATTAAGATCCATTGGATGGTTGGATAGTTTACTGAGTAGGCAGTTTAGTTTCAATTTGTAGTTGTTTTTGGTGTACATGTCTAGAAACCAAAAGGCTAGAGTTTATTAGATTTTTAATATATTATTGAGTCTCTCTTAATATATTCTTTTTTTTAACAAAAATATATATAATATTACTGTAGTGGTAAGGGCTTTGACATCTCTTTGGGGAGGTCCAAGTTTCAAACTCCACTTAGTACAAGGGTCCTATACCTCTCATAAAAACCTATGGTTTACCCCAAAATATTTAGTACCTACAAGCTTAATTTAGTGGTAAGAGATTTAGCCTCTCTATGAGGAGGTTCAAGGTTCAATTTCCACTCAATATGAGAGGAACGAAATCCCTCATAAAAATTCATCCTTACACATTGAAACTATAGGGGGTATGATTAGAGAGGAACATGCTAATTTTTAAAAGGGAAAAAAGATCAATAGTGAGAATTTTTGAAGGTATCACTCATTTTTTAGAGAAGAATGTTAATTTTTTCAAGTACCTTATCAAGCCAGAGAATACTAAAGACACTATGATAGCTAAGGCATGGAATAAATGAAGTAAAAAAATGCACCAAATAATAATAATCAAAGGATTATGAATTCAACATTAGCATTAGCTTTAGAAAATAATAAGCTTATGTAGATTACAAAATAGGCTTACTAACCAATTAGCTTAGGAAGCGCTAACGGTGTTTGAAAATAGATTATGCTAACAACCTAACTAAAATATCCTATGATATTTTAGTTACTAACCTTAGTTAACTTAGGAGATATTTTATAGAATAGTAAATATCTCCTATGGTAAAAAGTAGATGTAATAACCTATGTAGTATAATGCAATATACTACCTATTTTACCCTAACATCCCCCCTTTATTACATTACTTTGATATACAAAGTCTACTTCGGAACAACTCAAATTTGACACGTCCAAGTGCCTTTGTGAAGATGTCAACAACCTGTTCATTGGTGGGAATGTATTGGAGCTTGATCCTGTGTTTAGGAACTTCATCACGAATGAAATGACAATCTGTGTCAATATGCTTTGTGCGTTCATGATGGACTAGATTCTTGACCAAGTTCAAAACACCTGAGTTGTCGCAAAACATGTGAATAGGAAGTTTCTTTGGTAGGCCCATGGTAGCCAAGATGTGACTTAACCATATCGCTTCACACACAACTCCACGTGCAGCGTGATATTCTGCCTCTATTGAAGATAAAGCAACCACCTATTGCTTTTTACTATGCCATGAGACAGGACCAGATCCAAGATGAAATACATATCCTGATGTTGATTTTCTGTCATCTAGGGATCCAGCGTAGTCAAAGTCAGTGTAACTCTGTAAGAAGAATGAGTTATTCTTCTTATACTCTAGACCATATTCTACACTACCCTGAATGTAGTGAAGAACACGCTTAGCTACTTTCCAGTGAGAGACCTTTGGTTCCTGCATGAACCGAGAAAGATAGTTTACAACATAAGTAATGTCTGGTCTAGTATTGGTCAGATAGATGAGGCTTCCAATCATCTGTCGATATAGCATGCCATCTACCTATGGTGAGTCATCATACCATGATAATTGAAGCCCTGATTCCATCGGTGTTGCTTTGGGCTTACAATCAGTCATACGATATTTTTCTACTAAAGTCTTGGCATACTTTTTTTGAGTCACCCTAAGATGATTTTTCTTCTGTTCTATCTCAAGGCCAAGACAGTAGTGGAGAAGTCCAAGATCTATCATATCAAATGACTCTTTCAAGTCATCCTTCATGGTGTTAATCAATTTCTCTGAATTTCCAGTGATGATCAGATCATCTACATATAGTACAAGAATCACTATTTCAGAACCTGTGTTCTTGATATAGAGATTTGCATCTGATGGACTTCTCTTGAATCCATGTTGTAGTAGGTGACTATCCATTTTGATGTACCATGCTCTTGGGGCTTGTTTTAGCCCGTATAATGATTTGACCAATTTGCAAACCTTTTTCTCATGGCCTTCCTCAAAAAATCTTGGAGGTTGAGTCATGTATACCTCTTCTTTTAAGTCACCATTTAGAAAGGCACTTTTTACATCCATCTGATGTAATTTCCATCCGAAATGTGCTGCCATAGCACAAAGAACTCGAATGGTGGTCATCCTTGCAATGGGTGCAAAGGTTTCCTCATAATCAAGGCCTTCCTTTTGAGCATATCCCTTCACCACAAGATGGGCCTTATGCTTGTCTATGGTGCCATATGCCTTATATTTGACTTTGTAAACCCATTTGCAGCCTATGGGTTTCTTTCCTTTAGGCAAATCCACCAGCTTCCATGTTTTATTCTTTATGAGGGAATTATGTTCAGCATCCATAGCTGCCTTCCACTGAGGCAGTCTAAGTGCTTCATCAACTGTAGAAGGTTCATTTTCATCATATGATGACATGTAAACCCTCTCCTCATCAATTTCCATATCATCTCCACTTTCTAAATCTCTATCAACAGAAAGCTCTTGAAAATATGCACAAAGATCATCAACTGAAGTAGATGCTTCTGCCTTTCTCTGTCGAGACATGCTTCATGTCTATGGGTGATTGAGAGTGAGATCAGGTGGTGAAGTGAGTTTAGAATCTTTCATAGTACTTGTATACCATTTTGGAGGCTTTTTCTGTTGTGGAGGAGGAAGTGGTTGTTGCTCCTCATCATCTAGGTATACTGATGTAGTGTTAGATGTGAAAGCTTCATCAAACACTACATCTCTACTAATATGTATTTTCTTGGTGAATGGATCTATCAACCGATAGCCTTTTGAGAATTCATCATATCCAAGAAAAACACATTGTAGGGTCTTCTCATCTAACTTCTTTCTTTTCTCCTTAGGTATATGCATAAAAGCCTTACACCCAAATACTCGTAGATGAGATATGGAGGGTTTCCTTCCACTCCATGCTTCCTGAGGAGTCATACCTTCAAGAGCCCATGTGGGAGCCCTATTTAGAAGATATACTGTAGTTGTTACAGCTTCAACCCAGTAAATGTGCTCAAGATTGGCTCCCTTAAGCATACATCGAACCATTTCCATAATGGAACGATTTCTTCTCTCAACAACTCCATTTGACTGAGGAGAATAGGTTGTTGTTAACTATATTTTTATCCCATGTTTCTATAAAAATGAGGAAAATTATTTTGATGTGTATTCCCCCCTCGATCTGAATGGAGGGTCTTTATGAAACATCCTGATTCTTTCTCAACAAGCTTCTTGAACTGCTGAAAATAGTCAAATGCTTCAGACTTCAACTACAAGAAGAAGACCCACATTTTTCATGAGTGATCATCTACAAACAATTGAAAATACCTTTTTCCTCCACAACTAGTAGACATAGGACCACACAAATCTGTGTGAACTAACTCCAAAGGTACTTTAGCTCGAAAAGAGCTAGGTTCAAAAGGTACTCTATGTTGCTTTCCTGACAAGCAATCTGAGCACACTAGCAAAGTAGATGAAAGAGTAGGCAGTCCTTTCACCATTTGATATTTACTGAGTTCTAGTAAATACCCTGAGCTTAGATGCCCAAATATCTTATGCCATAGAGAAGTGGCCTCTTTTGTGGTTACTGCCATTGCAGTATGTGTAGATTTAATTGCATCTAAGATAAACAAACCATGTTTGTATGAACCTATTGCTATCTATTTTCCTTTATGAGTGATAAAGCAACGTTTCTTTTCTTTGTCCACTTTGAAATTGACATTCATGTTATTGTCCAGGATTTGTGGAACTGACAAGAGATTATTTTTCAATCCTGGTACATAAAGAAATTTTTGAATCTTACATTCTCCATCTGGAAGGGAGACAGAAACACTTCCTTCTCCTTGAACTCGATAGGTCTGATCATCAGCAATGGTTACCGGTCTACCTTCTCGAGCCTCAAATGTCTCAAACCAGGACTTATCGCCAGTCATATGTTTACTAGCGCCTGAATCTATGTACCAAACAATATCCTTGTGAGGGGAGTCTGTATGTGTCATGAGCACTTTGTGTGCTCGTTCAGAATCTTCAATGACAACAACATGTCCTTGTTGTTGTTTGTTCTTGTTCTTTGGTTTGCCTTTGCCCTTCTTTTGTCCTTGTTCATTGGGCGGTTTGTTCTTAAACCAACATCTTTTGGTTTCATGAGTGTCTTTATCACAAATTTTACAATATTGCTTCTTCTTCTGAGTCTCTTTGCCTTTACCCTTGTCTTTGTTAGAAGAAGATCCTTTTTGTTGATTCCACTTTTTCTTTCCACCTTGCCTGTTTGAGAAAAGTGCATTGTTAGATGCCTCATCTCTTTGGAGTTGATTAGCTTCCTCAGTTTGAAGCATATTTACCAACTCTACAAAAGTCACTGTCCTCCCAGAGACTTGTAGTGAAGTGATCAACATTCTGTAGGAGTCTGGAAGAGCCCTCAAAATGATAGAGGTCAGGATTTTGTCTTCCACTTTTTCTCCTAAGGCTTGTAGTTTTGTTTTTATATCTGCCACTCTATAGAGGAATAGCTCTATTGTCTCTCCAGATTTCATATGAAGAGTATGAAGTTGTGTTTGAAGGTTAAGAATTGTTGATTGATTCTTTCCTTCAAAAATGGTTGCTAAGGCATCCCATGCCTCCTTACCATTTTTAGCTTCACTTATATGAGGTTGTATGTCATCAGTAATAGCTAGCAAGATCAATAAGGAAAGTCTTTTATCCTTTTTATCATATGTTGTCTGATCTGCTCCTGGTGATGTGGGTCTAGAATCAGTGCCATCCACTATTCCCCACATCTCCTCTATAGTTAAAATAGCTTTCATCTTAGTTTTCTAGGCAGAATAATTTGAACCTTTAAGCAGTTGGCTCTCATTGAGATACTTGTTTATCATGGCCATGGTGAAGGTTTCAAATTGATGTGACTAAGATGACTATATCTTGCAGTATACCCTCAAAAAAGTATATGCTAAGATTTTAATTTGCTCTTTAAGATATTTAATGGCACCTGCCTTAACACCCTTAACAAGGGATGAAAAGTTTGAGGATTTTTAAGCCAAACAAATAGAGCAAATTAAAGGGGTAGGTTTTGGAAGACTTCTGATTTTGCTCTCTAGGATATTTAATGGCACCTGCCTTAACACCCTTCAAGAAGGATGGAAATTTTGAGGAAATTAAGCCAAAAAAAGAGAGTGAATCAAGGTGTTTGGATTTTGACCTTTGATGGGGAGTAAAAATTGACTTGTTTAACCTGTGCAAGGTGTAGCACGATTTTAGTGAAGTTTGGGTTTCTGAAATGCTCTTCAATGTTCTTATGATTGTTTAATTGCACACAAAAAACATGATGGTTAGTGCAATAATAAAAAAAGAGAGCAACCCAAATTATTATCACTATAGGTGTCGGATGCAACCAAAAATGCACCTAGTGTAGTCAATTTTTAAGAAAAGGTGTCGAGTACAATCGAGAATGCACCTTTCTTACTTTGAAATATCCCCCCTTTCTCTTTACAATTTTGCAAAAAATAGAATCACAAAATATGACTTCTATCCCCCCTTAATTTTTACAAAATTGAAAAAATTTGAGCACTCCTTTCAAGACAAGTCGACACACGACCCGCGTTTGAAAGGCTTCCAGACCAGTCGACACACGACTTTGGTATTCTTCTTCAACACTTAAGCATGAGGAGAAAAAAATAGGTTCAACAATATTTCTCAAGTTTACAACAAAAAATTGCAATTTTATGTCTTATATCTCCTGTGTGAAGGAGAAAACAAAAGCAAATTTTGAATTTTGTTGCAAAGAAAATGACCTATGTGCTTCCTCAATGTAGTAAATCTCTTTGTTTTGCAATAGAAGTTTGAGTTTCTATGTCTTTTTTTATCTCCAAAAATGTGGGAAGAAAATTATAGAACTTTGTGGATTTATTGCAAAAAAAAAGTTGAAGAAGGCTTTTAGATTTTGCAAAAAAAATGTTCCTATGTCTTTTTATCTCCAAATTGGAGAAAACACAAAATTGGTATGGAAATTTTAGTGCAAAAGAATTTGGTTTAATTTTAAATATTTCTAAGTTCAAAAAAGCTAAAAAATAGTTTTGAGATATGAAAATTCCTTATAATGAAGCAAAATTGTAAAAAAAAATCAATTAAAATTGTGAAAATTTGACTTTTATTTAGCAATTTTTACTAAATTATAAAAAAAATATCAAAAAAATATTTTAAGCAGCTTTAAAACTATAGAAAAAATTAAAAGTATAAATAAAAAACCAAATTAATTGAAAAAACCTTGTATTGGTGGTGCGCGGACTCGAACACGCGACCCGCTTGGCCCAAGGCGTCCGCCTTGGCCAACCAAGCTATCGACGGGCTTGGAACTGAAGCCTCGATGCTTGGTATTGAAGAAGTCGATGGGCTTCGATGAGGGATCTATGGGATTTATCCCACATGCATCCCACAGGGGGATGCAGGAGGCTTGAAAAGCCTCAACAGTCCCATGGGAAGTGATTGCCTATGGGTAATCTATGTCGGTCCCTTCACCCTTTTGGATGTTGCCACATGGCACCAAAGGGTTATCTTTCGAGTCTATCATCTATCTAGTCAGTGTCTAGGTGGTCCGTAGCTAGTGTGCCATGTGTCACCTAGTCAGCATCCAGGTCAGGTCATCAGTCCAGTTAACATCCAGGTGGTGCGTGGCCAGTGTGCCACGTGTCACCTAGTCAACGTCCAGTTCAGGTCATCTATCCAATCAACGTCCAGGTCAGCACATCGAGGTGCGTGCAGTCTAGATCAGTGGTCTAGGGAACTCTAGATCTCACCATGTGTCATAGATCTAGGTAGATCCCGAGGTGGTCGGGGATCGAAGGGTGCACCTACCCTCTCAGATCCCGATGATGCACAGAGTCCGAGGTGGTCTGGGATCGAAGGGTGCTCCTGCCCTCTCAGATCTCGATGATGGGGCCCCGTGTGCATCCATCTGGGAGGGGAGGGCGCTCCTGCCCTCTCGACTCTCCCAGACTATGGAGGCCACGTGGCTTTGTGGGCCTGGTGCCCTATGAGCGGGAGCCGAGGTAGGGCTCTTGCTCTCCTCGGGCGTCGAGGGGGTCGATCGACCACGTAGCCCGATCGACAGCAAAATACTGTCGATCGACGGGCTTGGTGAGGGCGGTCGATCACCACTCTCGAGGCTCTCCTAGCCTTGGGTCATGGTAGATCGACCCCAAGTCATCGAGACCCTGGCCAGGTCAACTGAGTAATGGGCCTCGGCCCACCATTGAGCTCGCCTATTGAGGTGGGTTTGGTGGTGGCCAATTGTCACCAGCTCGTCCTCCGGGTGAGCCAAAAAAAATGGCTCTGATGCCAATGAAGTAAAAACATGCACCAAATAATAATAATCAAAGGATTATGAATTCAACATTAGCATTAGCTTTAGAAAATAATAAGCTTATGTAGATTACAAAATAGGCTTACTAACCAATTAGCTTAGGAAGCGCTAACGGTGTTTGAAAATAGATTATGCTAACAACCTAACTAAAATATCCTATGATATTTTAGTTACTAACCTTAGTTAACTTAGGAGATATTTTATAGAACAGTAAATATCTCCTATGGTAAAAAGTAGATGTAATAACCTATGTAGTATAATGCAATATACTACCTATTTTACCCTAAAAATCAATTGTGGAGAGAAAAATGCTTAGGTTAGAACTGATGCAAAATGACAACCACCCTAATATGAATGGTTGAAGTTAATTTTTATGGGGCATCCAAAGGTAACCTAGGTAAGGATTGAGTACAAGCAATTTTGAGGGATAATCAAAGAAGATTGGTGCAACTAGCCTACAAGATTTTGGAAATTACTACTAGTTATAAGCTGAAGTTAAAGGTTTACATTTGGATGTAGAGCTAGCTATGGAACTAGGTACTAAAAGATTTATATTTGAAGGAGAGTCCTTGAATATTATCAATATTTTGAGAAATGAGGGAGAGGCTAATTAGAAAATTTATTACATTGTGCAAGATATTAGAGATATTATAAAGCATTTTCAAGATGTTGACTTTGTTCATATCTTTAGAAAAGGTAACAAACTAGTAGATTAGATAGTGAATTTTAGTGTCATTAAAGAAGAGGATAGGAGATGGATCCCTTAGGGGTGGTCCATGAGGACTACAACTAATTTGGGTCTAGGATGGCTACTATTTATCTTGCATCCAAGGTATTTTTAGCTACTTGCCCTTGGAAGTTGTGCAGTTGATGGGCTGACTTTGTATTGTAAAAGGGTTTGGGCCCTATCCAAATCTCATTTTTTCTTTTTTAAAGCAAAAAATCCCTTGGGGTATTCCTTGGTCTGAGAGACCTCGAACAGGGGGTTCTATCGAACAGGGGGTTCTACACCATCAAAATCACCTGGAAGTCACACCCGACCCTGCCTACACCAACATTATCAATTGGATTTTAGATACCCCATTCAGATTTTTGGTAGGGTGGATATTTGAACCTGGGACCTCCCTTGAAGAATTTCCCTCTCCTCTCCAACTCACCTACAACACCTGGGTATCAAAATATCATTTTTACCCTAATCAAAAAAGAAAAATTAAAATAGAAAAATAAAAAGAAAAGTTTAAAAATTAAAAATAAACTCAAAATAAAGAAAATATAAAAAGATAACTAAATTTTAAAATAATAAAAATAACCTAAAAAAAGTAAAAATATAACTATAAAGCGAAATCGACCAACACTGATAAAAAAGTAAATCAAAGAAGATACAAATATGCACATAAAATGAAGAATCTTGTTTATTATAAACTCAAAGATCTTGGATATATACTTTATACAATAGATATACCCAAAATTAGGGGTCATAATACAATGTGTGCTTTGATATAGTTCTTATAATCATAGGGTTTAAAATTCTCGTTCAAATGAATATCAATGTCTTTAGATCATCTTCACTCCAAACAAGTGTGATTGGGCTTGTGTATCCTTGCAAGGCCACTCAAAGCTACAACAACCATCAATAGAAACAACTTCTATAACCTACACACAAACAAATAAGAATAAAGTTAGTTACACCAATGGGGCCTTGATGCCCACTAAAATATGAAAGTGTAAAATATTAACCGTAGCTGTAATACTTTCCAAATGAAGTGAAGAAATACAAAAAAAAGTAATTAAAATAATTAAACCTAGTACCTTGTCAAAATATGCCCGATTTTTTGGATCTATTCTCCTAATGACTCGATATAGTGATGCATGAATACCCACAAGCATTATAGGATTTGGTGATTGTAAACTAGTGAACTATCAATGCCCTGCATTGTTCATGGATGGTTGTGGATGCCCTGTAGCATTCAAGGTACACCTTGGAGAATTCAAGGGTTATGGGAGGATGCTCTACAAAATTGGATTTGGTTCATAGTGGTTTTGGTAGTGAATATGGTGGATGTGATGGTAGTGAGGAAGAAATATATTAGCAGAGTACTAGAGTTTATGAAATGATGGATGATCAATGCTTTTATATCTTTATCTCTCAAAAATCTTCCAACCAAGATGTTAATTTTTTAACCCTCATTCACAAAATTGAATGATATTTTATAATTTACCCTTGATCATGTTAGGATTTCGACAACACCAAAATATGCTCATGATTAAAACATTATGAAAGGCTAAGATTGTTATTTGATAGGTGATACAATCATGTTAAATGAATGGTCAATATTAAGATGTGATAAATGACTAATATTTATTCATATATATATATATATATATATATATATATATATATATATATATATATATATATATATATATATATATTTATATATATACATATATACATATATGTACATACATTTATATATATAAATGTATATATATGTATGTATATGTATGTATGTATATATATATATGTATGTATATATGTATATGTCTATATGTATGTATTTATATATGTATGTATATATATGTATATATATACATACATATATATACACACACACACACATATATATATATATATATATATATATATATAGAATGAATAGCTATGATTTGATGATGCATAGATGACAAGTGGCTAGGATTTGGTATTTATAGATGCCCCTTTTTGTATCACATTGTTTGAAACACAATGCAATCCAAAAATAAGAGACACCTAGTTTGGTGAAGTGGATTCTTTCCTTAGTGTACAAGAAGATCCTAAAGATAAAAATTATTATTGTAACTTATCCCCTCAATTGGAAAATGAGTGAAGAATGAATCTCATGAGCCAATTGATAGAAATGTTGATGATATTATGTAAATGAATGTGAATGTGAATGGTGCAGTTATTGGTTCTATTTTTTAGCTAATAGAAAAGGTGATTTTGACAATGTGGATGACATGAATTATGTAAATGAATGTGAACATGAATGGTGCAATGATTGGTTATGTTTTTGCCCTAACAAAAAAGAGGATTTTTACAATGTAGATGATATGAATTATGTAAATGAGTGTTAATTATGTATTCCAATGTGGAAAATTAAAATCAAATTTGGTTGCCCCATGTTTGATATGTTTTTGTGCTATTGAAAAATATACCTTTTGGCATCATTGAAATGCAAAATGATAAAGTAAAGAAACCAATCATCCTAGGGGCATGTTAGTGACTATAAAAAATTTTGAATGTAAAATGAATAACCAATAATCCTAGTGGGATACTATCTATAGTGACTATTGCAATGTAAAATAAATAATGTAGTGAAAGTTATCTATGTTTGTTACCCCATGAAAAAGTGCATCAATGAGAGCTTTTGAAAAAATTAGTCTAAGCACAGTCTCACTTAGAAAATGTGGGACCAAAAAGATTTTGTTTTTGAACAAGAGGATGTTATATGATGATATGTGCAAGCATCCTTATAGGTATCTACCCATATTACAAAATCGTATGCATAACCAATTGCTGCAATTGTTATAGGAATAGAGTAAACCATTAGATATGAGGTTCACTTGATAATGCAAGTGAATTTGACAATTTTGAGTGGAAATACACTGAATTATGGATGATATGAATGATGTAAATGGATGTGATCTAATGCAATTAATATGAATCATGCATTTATTGATTTTACATTTGGCCTAATATAAAAGGATTTTTTGACATGTGGATTATATGAATGTGTAGACAATAAAATCTGGTCAATCCGATTAGGCGACCAATAAAAGGTCCAATTAACACGATATGGCTCCCTTGGACAACCATTAGAGGTTTTATAGTGGCACTAACCACTCTTGGAAGGCTTTGCCCCACTTTTGGGATGTTTTGGGCCACATTGGAATGATCGCCCTACCCTTGGATGAGGGTATATCACCACCGTCCCACCCAAGGATGGTGGAAAAGTGGTTGTTCCTAGGTGGAATGACCACAAGGTTTGACTCCTAAAAATTCAAATTTGGATGAATGGCACCCAAAAACTACCATTTATCCTACCTATGATAGCATGCATGACTTAAGGGCATAGAATATTTATGACATGTTATAGAATGGAGGTCAAAATAGGAGATTTTGTTCCCCTCCAATGCATGCTCAGTTTTAGACAAGTGGCATCTCATGTCCTGCATTCCCTTGCATGCCCATTTTTCCAAAGGCCCTATTTGGCTATAAAGTGGATCCATTTTCCACACAAATCATAGAGAGAAGTTTTGAGATATAGCAATGAAGTGCCGGCAAGATTTTCCCTTGTATTTTTGTGCCCATTTCCCTCAAAATATATACCTAGCGAAGGAGGTTTATGAGTGATATAGGAGGTGAAATATGATTACAAAAACAAATAATCAGAGTTAATTTCAAAACCAAATTTGATTACAACACTATTAGGAGGGAATTTGTCCAATTCACAGAGGAACTAGTGGTAAATTAGGGGCAAAACTAGTGGTTGTCCCACCCTAGGACAGTCCCCACCATCCCTGCTAGGTATGATGATAGATATGTGCATGATTTCTTTACTTTTATTTTTTGGTAATATTCTATATTAGTATATGAACATGATTTGCAAATTGCATGCATTTTGGAGCTATATTGAGTGAGATATCACATTTTTAAGTTTTTACAGGTTTGTAGGGTCCATAGGAAGGTGCACAAGGATATGTGACTGATTCTACAAATATAACCACATGAGTCTTCTTAAAATATCATTATGTGAATTATGTCCAATTTTCATGCATTTTTTATATATTTAGTACCATAAATTGCTTGTTTTGGGTTTTGTAGGTTTGAAAAGCGCACTATGAATGAGACACATCATCGTATGCAATTTTTGTTCTATTTTTGGTTATATATTCCAAAAACCATATATTTTACATACCTATGTGATTTTTATTTATTTGGATTTTTTTTAGATAGGTGTATTGCATATTCATATTTTCTAGTCTTTTAGGGCATGTGGATTTGCATGTTTTCAATATACGTACTTGCTATTTAACAATTCAGGTTTCCTTATGTGTAGGTTCAGGTATTAAAATGTACAAGGAAAGATTAAAATATCATAATATAAGAGAAAAAAGTGGTGGCATCGTAGGCCCTCTCACTTTGATTGTGGGTACAAGGAAGAACATTGGAAGTGCACACGAGTTACTTTGAGGATTCGATCCTTGGGCACCAATTTGTAACAATTGTATCAATATAGAGACCTCATGGGGATGTTTATGTAATTGTGGTATTTGAAACATAAATATAATAGAGAGAATTTTTTTTTTTGCTTCATTTCTTGCATTTTAGTCACCTTTCCATGTTTACTTCAATGCTTCCATTTTGGCGATTGTCCATCATTTGAGATAGATGCATGTTGTTTAGCTTCATCCAGTGCACATTTTTTACCATAATTGAGTGGTAATCACAGTGGGAACCTATCCTTATTTCTTTAATTAAAGGTTTAACTTTGTTTTTTTCTTGGTTTTTATTGCAGGTGTTGGTCGTTCTAGCCTAACATGGCCTCTGGACTACTCCTTGTGCCACCTTGGGATCGAAAAAAAAATTGTAGCCATACCACCCTAGGATGACCATAAAATAGGGAATTTTTTATTAGCTTCTAGAAACAACAAGTTCCCCAGGTGATAAGGTAGGTGCCTAAACTTTTGGTTTTCTATTACATAGTCAAAAATTGTTGAAGATTGATTTTTCTTGCATGCTTTGTTTGATAGAAAGGTAGAAAGATAGTTTCATTTTATTATAAATGCAAAAATAACACAAAGAGAATAAAAATAAAAAATAAGTGAAGTTATGATGCCCTTGTATTGTTTACTTGCATGTAGGCTACCTTATGGGTAGGATATCATTTAGGGTTTGCTTCTTCTAGGTCTATTTTTATCTAGCATTTTCTAAAATTTAAATGTTATTTATTTGAATTTAGTGAATGATCATTGAATGCTTAATTATTTACTTTCTTTGGGATGAACCACATACACCACACTTCCCTTAAATGCTAGTGAGTTGGATTTCATCACCAACCACTAGTAGAGGTCAATAATAGTAGCTTCCATATCCATATGTTGTCTCAAATTGCATGAACCCTTATTCTTTGACAATAATGACTCCAAGATCTATCCTAAACATGCAAAATAGCATACATTCCTCTTTTTATGGGTGTATCACTGTGCACGGGGTGCTGGGTGAGGATCGACAAGATCTGTGCTCCCTGCTTTGGTGTGGATTTCATCTCCACATTTCAAGGGGTTTACATGACTATGAATTTCAATGTTGGTTGTCGAGCTGTGAGCATATAGGTGAAATCCAATTAAACACAAGATTATCATTCAAAAAAATTCAAACATTTGACACAAGGTCATATTTACAAATAACACATCTAAAATACACAAAACAACTTAGTGATTCACATCTAAAACTTAAAAGAGATAATCACTTGTTTTTATTGAGTGTTTCATTTCTTGTGTGTTGTTTCATTAAGAATTTGTAAATGTAATAATAATCTAGGGTTTGATAGAGAGTAATAATTTTGTATGAATAAAACCAGGCCTAATCATGGATGTATTCTATAAAAGGTGGACAAGGGGACACTAGTCATATCTGCTTTAGCCCCAAGGATTTGGTCATTCCTACTTAGAGAGCCTCTACTCACCCAAGTCCTAGGATAGTAGGACATGAGCAACACCTATGAGGGATCCCCATGTGAGATACCCCTATAGGTTGTGGACCATATTTGAGAGTGTTCTTGGTATTTAGACACATCATATGACTTATTTTATGAGAAGCAATCATTCACTAAGGCACAAGTAGACAAAGTGGTGCCATTCATTCATATACTTGATAGGTCTAACATGTCTGATTATGGGCTAGAGCACAACTTCAAATATTGGGTAAAGTATATGAATTATACCTCACATTTACATTACCCTGTTAGGTTCCAACAACATAGACAATAGGATGAGTATGATTCTCATCACTCAAGGTAAGCGAAATCTATCCTTCTCCTTATCATCTATGAAGGAAGGTATGAGGAAATCATTTATTATTCTTCAAAGCATTAGATCATGCAATCATGATGTGCTTCTATGATCACTGAGTATAATGAGTGTATGACTAGGCCAAAACCTCAAGTAAATGCGGTGACCCTCGATCGAGTGAAGTGCATAATGGATATCATAGATTATCTTGAATGAGGTATACCTTAGGGTAATACTCCTAGGCCTCCTAGGCCCTGTATAGAAAAACATATCAATCAAGCAGTTGCAAGATATGTAGAACACTAGGCAGAATTCAAGCAACTTCAATGATACAAAGAGTAACTAGACCACTTTCATCAACTTGTGAAATAAAGAATTGAATGGTAGACCAGTGAGTTATTCCAAAAAACATTGTATGAGAGGATCCCTATCCCTAATACATATATACAAGAATTCAATTTGAGGTAACCAAATATCATTCAAGATAGGTCTCCTAGACCTTATCCATCATTTCCTCCCTAACCTCATAGGCCAAATCGGGACTTGCCTCCTAGGATAAACATATGGCACCCCCAACAGACAGGTACCCCTATCTATAGACCAGATCAGGAGATGCCCTATAGGGATTACATCGAGCATGATATGGAGGTGAAATATTCAAGAATACCTTATTAAGCCAGGGGGTTAACATACTACCACCCAAAATACGCCTGAGAATCCTTGACCTCTATCGTAGGATAGGAGTAAGGATGAGGAGATTAAATACTTAGATGCATATCATGCATTGCTAGAGTGCCTAGAGTCAATAGAGAACAAGACCTCTGGGTCTAGGTCCCAAAAGCCCACCTTGCATCAGTTACATAGTCAACTACTCCATACTTCTATACCTACCCCTTCCTATCAAAAATATTTTAAGATGCCTCAATTGGATACCTTTAAGGGATAAGAAGATTAGTATGATCATGTTACAAATTTTCTAAGCCAATGCTTTGGCATCCATGATAATGATGCTTTGCTTTTGCAGATATTCATGACTACCCTCTCTGGCCCAACCACAAAGTGGTTTACCAAAATATAGAAGCATAACATCCATAATTTAGACCAACTTCTAGATGATTTCCTAGAATGCTTCACCTTCAATACTAGGAGGAAGGTGATGCTGGCTGATATCACTGGGTTGAAACAATATGATGATAAGTCAATAGAAAATTGTGGAAATAGGTGACGAGCATTGATTTCCAAGATACCATATCTACTCCCCATGTCATAGTTGACTCATATGTTTTCTAAGAGCTTCCTAAAGTTGAACTCCTTGTTTTTGCAACTGCAACAATATTTGACTCTTGAATATGCCCTATCATAGGATATAAAGATTGAAGAAATCAAGATTTAAGAGGGAGAAATTGTGAAGTCTCACAATATTAAGTGGAACAAGAATGCTAAGAATATCCCAACATAGCCTAAGCCAACAATAGTTAATCGGAAGGTCCGAGGTGTAGACCAATTGGTTCATCAAAACCCCATAAGGGGGGCAAAGGTCCAAGGTTCAAATCTCGGGCCTCGTCATACTGAACACTTGTCTCTTTCCTGGTGCTTTTCGCAACATAAAATGATTGTGGCATGGTGGTTATAGGTGCAGACTATGTGAAGATATATGTGGCGGCTTCTGGTGTGAACAGTGTAGAATACTGTGGTGACCATAAAAGCTGGACAGCCTTCCCAGATTCGTGGTGGCTACCAATTCCACCATGTAAATTCAAAAAAAAAAAAAAACAATAGTTAATCAGGTTACCATTAGCATCCCAGGACTAGCGCAAACAATGTCGACTCAAAAGCCTAATTATTAGGCCATACCTAAGAACTATAACAAGGACAACAAAAATAGTCAATGGTAAAATCAATAGCGTTGCCCCAAGCGATAGTTCATGATCATTATAGAATATATGAAATCATTGTTTGAACACCTCTTAATAGCTAAATTGATCAATTTTATTAATATTCGACCTATCAACCCAACTGCACCTAAGCCCAAAGGGTACCAATAAGACTTATATTGCAAATTTCATAGGCAAAATGGGTATGACATGTATATGTGCTATAAGTTAAAGAATTTGGTGCAAGCCATGATTTGTAGGAATTCCCTTTATGTAGACAACCCTATCACAACAAAAAACTAATATATTGAGGTGTTTAAAGACGCCTTGGTTGCCCATGTAGAGCAGGCCAAGCTAGTATCCCAGGTAAATGAGGTTCATGATGCCCCCTAAGAAAGGGTATGTTAGCATGATCAACATTATAAAGAGGAATAGGTGCTACCCAAGTCCAGTTGCACAACCTGTAGTTCAAAGTGATGTTCCTTCGACATCGTAGCCTCTACCACCTCTAGTGTTGAGCCTCCCACCTAGGCCTATGGTCACAATTAATAGCAAGCTTGCTCAGAGCCTGAGAATGACATTTGCTTGACTCTCTATCTATGAGCTCATTTAATAATCACCACATCATAGAGAATATTTAATGGATATCCTCAAAGCAATAGAGCTACAGCCCTAGGAGTCTAAGTCCTTTAATAATTTTATGGGGTATGTGCAAAAATGCACATAACTAATGATTACCTTTTAATAAGATGAACTTAAACTGGTTCCAAATGATATGGTAGATCCTCCCTTGCACATTGTCGCATGTGTAAACAAATCACCATACAAGAGAGTGTTGGTAAACACTAGATATTCTAGCAACATCATCACTAAAACAACTCTCAAGAATTTGAAGCTCTCAGCATCCCATATCATCACATATACCTACACCCTTCAAGCATTCAATGATGTCATATGATCAATGATTGGTACAATCATCCTACCTATTTAGGTAGGACAAAAGACCATACCAACACTATGCCACATATTGGAGGGTGATATGGCATATAATATCTTGTTAGGTAGTGAATTAGGGAAAATAGTTGCACCAAATGATGTAAAACAATATGTGTATCTACCCCATCTCGCTCATGAGCATAAAAAAGGAAGCATGCATGTGAAAATGAAAGAATACCAAACAAAATGAAATGTAGTAAAGCAAGTTTCGTCTTATTAATTTGTTGGATCAGATTCAAAGTTACATAAAATTCTCATTGAGGGCTCAAAATGTGATACAATTATTACAATTTTGGGTCCCCAAAGACCAAGTCTTTCATGGAATCAAGGTGCACATCCAATGTTTCTCCAGGTACCCACAATCGAGGTGGGTGAGCTAATGCCACCGCTACTTGTATATATGATCTCTGAGGTCTTATATTCCTTCTCACCATTAAATTTGACTTTTTCTATATCAAACCTACTCACCGTCCCACCCGGGGATGATGGCTCACCACTATCCCAAGATGGGATGGTGGCAAATTTTGGGCCAAAACCTCCCACAATTGGGCCAGGAGCCTCCAAAAACCCTTCTGGAGTGGCTAGAACCACTATGAGCCTCCTAAGGGCTGCCCAAGGGGCCATATGATGTCAATTTGATCATTGTTTGTGTGTGATTAATAGGATTAACCACATTTTAGTGTCTACAAATGCCCCTTTTTTAGATACGTTGTGTGCAGCACAATGCTGAGCAAAAATAGATGACAAATATGTTGAATTATTAAGGTTACTCAATAACCTAACCAAATTTAGATGCCCCAATCATGAAAAGGGCATGTGTTCTTGAATCCTTGTTTTTGAAAAAACCTCCTTCCCATGGGGCGGTCCAGCCATAATGGCCTTCTTTGGGAGTGAAGTAGTAACTTTTCCATGCATCCGTGAGAAGTTTACATTCCATATTGAACCTGAATGAATTCCATCATATTTGACTTGTTTTTGTGGGTGTTGAACCCTTCTCTTTGGCTTTTGTGTTGTTTTTGTTTTTTTTATTAATATATATGTATATAGATTTGACCCATGTACTTTTGGATGCCATTGGGGCATTTTGAGTAACCAAAGAGTTTATGGATACCTTTGGAGCCTTTTGGGTTGACCAAAGGGTTTAGGGATACCTTTGGAGATTTTTGGGTTGACCAAAGGGTTTATGGATACCTTTGGAGCCTTTTGGGGTGACCAAAGGGTTGATGGATACCTTTGGGGATTTTTGGGATTGACCAAAGGGTTTAGGGATACCTTTGGGGATTTTTGGGTTGACCAAAGGGTTTATGGATACCTTTGGAGCATTTTGGGTTGACCAAAGGGTTGATGGATACCTTTGGGGATTTTTGGGATTGACCAAATGGTTTAGGGATACCTTTGGGACATTTTGGGTTGACCAAAGGGTTTATGGATACATTTGGGGCTTTTTGGGGTGACCAAAGGGTTTATGGATACCTTTGGAGTTTTTTTAAATTGATTGCTTAATTATTTGATCGATGATTAGGGGAGGTATGGTACCAATAATGCCCCATTTGATGCTTGAAAATATTGTGTGATGTGCAATTGTGTGATTGTGGACCATTAGGTGCATTAGGTGTTAAGATGCATTAATGGATGCATGTGTTGTGCTATAATGTCATCTGATGATATGCAATATTTTTACTTGATCTATGATATGACGATGGATGTCTATCATGTATGCATATGTTGTAATGTGACTTGCTCTAATTTTGTACATGTATGGATGTATGATGAGATGGATGACTATATGACGTGTTATGCTAGCACCATAGATGATATAGACTGCATAAATTCTTATGTTACATGGATTTGTGAATAATTTAACTGAAATGGATGTGGTGAAGTGATATGATATTCATATGATGTTCATGATATTTTCACGAGACTCAAAAATTCTAGTCAATTGCTCAAAAAGTTGTATACTAACCATGCAGGACTTTTTGACAAGGTATGAATTTTTTAGGATGACCAAGATACTCAATATCCTTGTGTGTGCAAGTGCGTTCATTCCTACAAGATGCATAAAGATACCGCCATTGACAAGTAGGCTATCCACCAAACTTGTAATGAGGATCACTCTATGAATGCCACAATCTAGAGTTTTGTACTTAGTTGGATTAGACCACTAGGTAGTATAGGTGACCAAAAGCTAGCTCATCCACATGCAAACATTTGTCTACACACATGCACAACTAATGTGGTAGACATATCATCATGCGTTAGGATACCGCCATTGCCAGATAGGCTATCCACCAAATTCGTAATGAGGATCACCTAGATGGTTTTTCAAATGCTAAGAATTCTAGGGATTCAAGCTCAAGAGCCCTACTTTTATTCAAGTTCATTGGGATACTTGCTCATATGGAGTGATGATAATCACTGTTTATTTTGTATTTAATTTTCTTTGAGCAAGGGATTTGGGGAGTGGTGATAACCATTGTTAATTTTTTATTGTTGCTTTTTGAGGATTTTGGTTTTGAATTTTTATTTCAAAGTTGAGCTTGTGGGATTCTTGAATTATGAATGACATTGATCTTTTAGGCCTTTGGGATGACTACCCATCCTTGCTAGGGGCGTGTAGTATGAATCCTTATGACTTTAGGGATAAAGGGTTTTTGGAAATTTTTATTTTGAATGGGTTTGATCTTTTAGGTCTTGGTGATGACTACCCATCCTTGCTAGGGACATGTAGTATGAATCCTTATGAATTTAGGGATCAAGGGTGTTTGGGATTTTTGGTAGTGGTGAAAACCACTATTTATTTTAGGGGAATTGGGTAGGGAAGAGCTTGTCCTTTTGCCAATTCTCAGCATCCTAGAACCATTCACATAGGGGGATGAGTAGGATAAATTTTTTGCTCAAGGTACCCTAGACCACTTTGTGGGTTTCATATTTCCTTACACCAAACTTGGATTTATTAGTGTGAAATGTGTTGGGATTTGATGTATACGAGGCACAATCTCAAAAAGACTCTACCTCCTAAAAATCTCACTAGATTTCTACAAAATCTGAGGAGAAACTTGATGTAGTTGAGTTGTCGAAAACCATACTGACATTCTAAAACAAATGTCTAAGTGAAGGGAATGGACATGACTATGGAAATGCATGAAATGTAGATGGAAATAATAAGTAGCTATGGAATTAAGTGAATGATGACCTTGACAACATTGATTACGAATTGTGACTAGTGTGCCATATGAGTGCTAGACATGTATGAGCCACTCTAAAATGTAAAGTGCAAACGATGAATATGCCTAAATGCAAGCGACAATAAAATGCAATGGGATGCAATGTGATGTGATGCAATAGTTTTGAATTTTTGAAATTTTGATAATGTTTTTTTTTTTTTTAAATTTTGATTGATATATAGGTATGAAAGTGCAATGTGATGCAATATTTTTATACTTTGATGTTTTGATGATGTTTTTGAGTTTTTTATTGATATGTATATACATGTGACCAACGAGCTTATTTTGGGGCCATTGGGGCGTTTTGGGGGTGACCAAGGGACTTAAAAATGCCTTTGGGGCCTTTGGGGTTGACCTAGATGATTGTAGATGGTCTAGGGGCATTTTAGTTTGACCAAGTGGGTTGTAGACACCCTTGGAGCATTTTTGTTTGACCTAGATGATGAAAACCTACTAGGAGCCTTTTGGGTGACCTAGATGGTCAACAAAACTTGAAAAGTGTCTATGACTTCCTAGGGGTATTTTGTTATGACCAAAGGGCTTATGGATGCCTTTGGGGCTTTTAGGGTTGACCTAGATGATCGTAGATAGTCTAGGAGTATTTTTATATGACCTAGATGGTGAAAACCCGCTAGGAGCCTTCTGGGTGACCTAAATGGTTAGCGACACTTAGAAAGTGTCTACGACTGCCTAGGGATATTTGGTGGTGACCAAAGGGCTTATGGATTCCTTTGGGGATTTTTGGATTGACCTAGATGATCGTAGATAGTCTAGGAGCATTTTTACTTGACCTAGATGGTGAAAACCTACTAGGAGCCTTTTGGGTGACCTAGATGGTCAGCGACACTTAGAAAGTGTCTACGACTACCTAGGAGATTTTGGTTATGACCAAGGGGCTCATGAATGCCTTTGGGGATTTTAGGGTTGACCTAGATGATCGTAGATAGTATAAGAGCATTTTTACTTGACCTAGATGGTGAAAACCCACTAGGAGCATTTTGGGTGACCTAGATGGTCAGCGACACTTAGAAAGTGTCTACGAATACCTAGGGGTATTTTGTTGTGACCAAAGGGCTTATGGATACATTTGGGGCTTTTAAGGTTGACCTAGATGATCATAGATAGTCTAGGATAATTTTTACTTGACCTAGATGATGAAAACCCACTAGGAGCCTTTTGGGGTCACCTAGATAGTTATAGACCATTTAGGGGTGTTATGGGTTGACCAAGTGGTATGTAGATACCCTTGGAGCTTTTTGTAACTTTTCTTACTTTGTGTTCTTAGGAGAAAGGTGCAATACCTTGTATACCCCCAACATATATGGTGATCAAAGGAAGCGAGGAAGGTGTGATATCTTTAGAATCCCTAGTTTTCTTCATTGCTTGTGATGTAAATAGTGGGGAAGGTGTTACACCTTGGATACCCCTAGTATATACTATGATTGGTGCAATATTATTATCTTGGCTAGAAGGAGCAATAGAAATTGACCCCCCGATTGTGCTAGGGGATTTTGGGTAATGCCCATGTTTTGATGGGGTGAAATGAGTTCTCCACTCATGGATAAAGCTCCCTCATCAATGAGATATTGGATCTAAGGATCATTCCTATCGATTATATCTTGTACTAGGTGTTTGAACATGAAGCACCTATGGACGTCATGCCCATGTTGCCTATGGTACTTGCAGTATAGGTCTTTGCAATATCCGTCGGGCTTAGGTACATTTGGGTTGATAGGTTGACACTCAGGTAGGTTGATCACATTAGCTACTAAGAGGTGCTCAATCAAAGAGTCCATGGACTCGATATTGGGCATAAATTGTTGCTTAGGGTGACGTTGTCGATGACTGCTGCCGATTTAGCCCTTGATTTATTTGATACTTAATATTGGATTACATAGGAGTGGGTTGGTCCAAATACTCAAGGGGTTAAGATCTAAGATTACTCAACTGTACCTCAATGCTTGTGAGTTGACTCAAGATCTATTGTAAATCATTGTGTTGTTGATTCATGTGTAACTCCACATTGGCTAGCCTATCCAAGATATTTTGTGGAACTAGTAGAGGCGATGACTGGATGACTATTGAGGAACCTGGATGGCAACTAATAGTTGGTGGAGGTGAGCTAGGTGTGGGAGCTAGGAGATAGTTGATAGAGGGTGGATCAAAAGTCTCTAACATCTGAGCATATGTCAATACTTCATGATGATTGAGGCTAGCGATTATATCCACATTTTCTTGTTCTTGATTTAGCTCATGCTCATGTTCCAACTTAGATTTTTCAACTATGGTAGTTGGGTTACCCCCACTTTGGTCTAGGGGGTACACCTGCTCTTGATCTTGTGGAGATGTTGAGTGAGATGGAGTAGGTGTGACTGAATCCATCAATGGTATCTCCTATGGTGTGGATGGGATGTTGGATGGAGTCTCAAGTTGCATAGATGGATTCAGAGGACTTTGGTTCTCTGTCATCACATTGATCATTCCCACAAAATCATGAGAAGATGCATTTGCATTTGAACATGTTATGGCTATCTTATCAACTTGTCCAAGATGATCTTCCTAGCCTCCATGTTCGGAGGGTGCATCTAGAATGCTATCAATGGGTGGTGACTTGGTAGGGGGACTACCTAGATCTTTGATCGACTTGATGATAGGTGTGAATGCAACATTGGGTACTATGCACTCATCAAGTTCTAGGTAGGTCAATTGAATTATGTCCTCAACTATGGTGGATGAAGATGGTATGATATGATTTGATTCATCCGTATCAGTAGTGGGTTCTTCCTTCTTTTTGGTAGGAGTGATAAGATATTCTATGGGTGTATTGATGACAACTATGGGAGCTTCTATAGTTGGCTCTTCTGTTTCTTCCTTGGTTGAAGAGATAGAGGATGGTACTAGTGTTGGGGAAGGTAGCTTCATGACTAATAATGGGGTTGAATCCAGACTCTGAATAAGGTCATTGGGTTTAGTATCCAAATTCTTGGGTGAAACTCTAGGCCTTTGTGGATGATCTACCTGCTTATAATAATTGAAGGGGTCTGGGTCAACATGGACCATATGGACCTTACCTTCATCAATGTATTTAATGCATTGATGCACTATATATGGAACACATTCCATGTCTCTTATCCATGGCCTTCCAAGAAGTATGCTATATTATATCACACCATCCAAGATGTAGAACAATGTAGGGAAAATATTTTTTCCAACTTCAATAAGTAGGATTATTGTGCCCAAAGTGGAGGATAAAGCATCATTGAATGCTTGTAATGTGAACTTGGAAGGTGCAATGCACGAGGATGGAATGTTGAGATGCTTTAGTGAAGCTATGGTAATAATGTTTATCGAGGAACCTATGTCAACCAATACTCACTTATAGGAGACCCTATTTATACTCATGATGATATGCAAAGTAGGATCTGGTGAATTGGTAGGCACGAGTTTAACCTCATGATTTTGAAAGGATATAGTAGGATTCTGGTACATTTGTATGTATTCCATAAAGTTTGTGAAAGCATCAGAGTCATGATTTTGTACCTCCATGGAATCCAATACCCTCATGAATAGTTCCCAATATTTGGAGGACTGTAGTAGAAGCTTGCTCATGGTCATTTTGGTTGATGGTGCATGAAAACTTCACACATGCCTACTATGGGTTGGTAACACTTAGGGTTATGCATAGTGGCTATTTATAGCCAATTGGCTAA
Organism: Wollemia nobilis; assembly: GCA_028583015.1. Taxonomy (NCBI): domain Eukaryota; kingdom Viridiplantae; phylum Streptophyta; class Pinopsida; order Araucariales; family Araucariaceae; genus Wollemia; species Wollemia nobilis. The sequence continues at coordinate 123,929 of JAQPPZ010008061.1, forward strand.
AATTAGGATTTTCAAAATTTGGAATTGGCTAATATTTGGGACCCTTGACCAAGGCCCATTAGCCAAAAAAATTTGGGTGCAATATTTTTGGGGGGGTCGATTCACCCTAATTTTATAATAATTTGACCATTTTAAGTTTAAATTTCCAACATTACCCCTAATAATAGTTAACCTTCTACATGTGTTTCGATACTATTCGCTTGGATTTTGAAACTAATTCGCCAAATTTTTATAACTACATTTTGGGGATGACCCCTTATGCATAACCCTACTAACACTTGTTGGATGGGGGTTCTTGGTGGTGAATACCACGATGTAGAGGGAGTGTAGACCTCCCTACTAGGCCCTTTGGAAGGCTAATTATATCTAGTTTGTGATTGGAATTGGTGTTGGCTAACCAAATAATCCACTTGATCATGTGGATAACCCATTGATGTTCTCTTGGTAGAGGTACTTTGGTGATCGGGCCTTCTATGTGAGGAGTGGAACTCATGATGATTTTTAGGATGTCATGAAGGAATGATGAGATATTCAAGAGAATAGCAAATATTACTACTATCAAGGCTTCATGTAGGAATGAGGAAATCCCCATGCCTATAACGATGGTGCTCAAGGCCTCTCCTAAATTTTTCTACTTCACTAGCTCGTGATAGAGCTCGACCATGCATAGTTGTCATAATGTATTGACTAGGAAAATATTGAAGGGAACCCATACTAGATTTTGAAACCCTATTTTAAAAAAAAAATTAGGGTTAGGGTTTGGTCCCAGATCTAGGATCTTATGTTGACTACACCAAAATTAAGGAAACACCAAAAGTAGAAAATATGATTATCTCTTTTAAGGATTGGATGTATATTATTATCTATTTTGCATCTTAAGAACACACAATCAAATGATCAAAGAATCACACAAGCAAACAATGTGATTATCTCCTTTAAGTTTTATATGTGAATCCCTAAGTTTTTTCATGTGTTTTAGATGTGTTGTTTGTAAATAATAACATGGTGTCACGTATTTGAAATATTTTTGGATGATGTACTCAAATGTTTAAATTATTTCACCTATATACTCGCACAAGATGAATATGGTGATGAAATCCATATCCAACGATGTAGCATAGGTACTACCAACCCTCACCCAACACCCTATGCATAGCGATACACCTCTACGAAGAGAGGTGCATGCTATTTTGCATGGTTAGGATAGATCTTGGGTCGGCCTTGGCCACGAACGGGTCCCGATGATACTCTTTCACACAAGCCAATCAAGTGGTAATGACATCCATTGTTGGTCTCGATCGACAGGTTGGATGTGAGAGCCCAACACCATCGATGTTAAGATAAAGCATGGTGTGTGGGGGTTCCTTTTAATCCCAAGAAAGTAAGCAAAGAAGCATTCAATGATAATTCACTAAATGCATGCAAATAAGTGCATTTTACTTTCAGAAAGTTAAGATAAAGAACCTACAAATGCAACTTATGAATGCAAATCCTAAATGCTAACTTACCCAATGGGTAAGCCACAAGCAATCAAACCAAACAGATGTATTGCTACTACAATTTATTTTTTATTTTTATCCTTCTTTTTGCTACTTTATGTGATAAGAAAGGTAAAAAGTGATATTTAACCAAATTTTGCAGTCTCTGTAAATGCAGCAGAAAATCAGAGGGTTTAGGCACCTACCTTGTCCATTTTGAGCTCTCCAAATTCAGAATTTTTGGGCAAAAATTTCTTTGTTTCACCACAAATCTAGGGTGGGATGATTAGAAGCCTCACCACCATCCCAGGGTGAGCGAGATAAAGCATATTTCACAATTTTAGGGTGGGGAGGGGAGCACCTGCAACACAAAAAGGGGAAAAAATGCAAATATGAGGTCAGATTTTCACCTAAATCATAAGGGACAAGGGTCCCACCATGATCACCACTGAATTAGGGAAACACAATGCACCAAATTATGTAAAAAAATATGTGTATCTACCCCATCTCGCTCATGGGCATCAAAAAGGAAGCATGCATGTGAAAATGAAAGAATACCAAACAAAAGGAAATGAAGTAAAGCAAGTTTCTTCTCATTAATTTGTTGGATCAGATCCAAATTTACATAGAAGTCCCCTTGAGGGCTCAAAATGTGATACAATTGTTACAATTTTGGGTGCCCAAAGACCAAGTCTTTCATGGAATCAAGGTGCACATCCAATGTTTCTCCGCGTACCCACAATCGAGGTGGGCGAGCCAATGCCACCACTTATTGTATATCTTATATCTAAGGTCTTATATTCCTTAAAAATTCCTTCTAAGAACCTGCACCTACACACAAGGAATCCAAGGGGGTCAAATAGCAAGGGTGTATGGTGAAAACATGCAATCCCCATAGGGGCAAAATAGCGCATATATTAAAAATATATCAAAACATGTCCAAATGACTTGAAAATTTGCAGAGATGTTAAAGAGGATTTTTTTAGAGGATATCATCAAAAAATATCATAAATTGCATCTGTAGACCCCTCGATTTTGCGCCGCTCGCCTACAACCTACGAAGAAGAAGACAAGGAAATCCCTAACCTAAACATATCCAAAACTCATGAAATTTGGACAGAATGCATAAATTGAATTTTAGAGACAACCCATAATATTATATTTTCAAATTGGATCCCATATACACCTGCATAAAATTGGGGTGCCCGGATGGGCCCTATGAGCCTACAAAAACTTAAAAATGCTATAACTTTGTCAATTTAACTCCAAATAACCTAAAATTTTAACTATAGAATCATGGGATAATATATAAAAATAATAATTAAAAATAGTAGTGAAATTGTGTAATAATTTACCCTCATCCTAGGGGGGACGGTGGTGACTACAACTATTTGGGGGCACCCTGGGAAGGGATACCCACCAATTACAACCATATTTTGCAACCAAAATCACTATAATATGTTCCTAAATTATCTAATGTGTGTCATCATCAAATTTTGTGAAGAAATTCACCCATATGGAAAGGTTACACTCAAAAGACCCTCTTGAAGTCACCCGATAACCTCCTTCGCTAAGAGGAGATTTCGAGGGCAAGAAAGCTCAATAGGTTGGGGGAAATATCAGAAGAAATCCATTGCATATCCTAGAAATCCTATCCTATATGTGTGTGTATGGATATTGGATCCATTTTATAGCCCAAAGGGGCTCATGTGCAAAAAGGCATGCGAGGGCATGCATGGCAGGAGGTGCCACTTGTCAAATGGGAGGCATGCAATGGGTGTGGAAGAGAATATCCAATTTGGGCCTCCATTATGAAGCATTTCATAAGGACTCAATGCTATCTAACCTGAATGCTCCAAATGGCAGTTTGTGGGTGCCAATTGTCCCAAATTTGACTTTTTCTAGGGTCAAACTTGCTCATCGTCCCACCCTAGGATGATGGCTCACCATCATCCCAAGGTGGGGACGATGGGAATATGCCACCATCCCAAGGTGGGACGGTGGTGAATTATGGTCCAAAACCTCCCAAAATTGGGCCAGTAGCCTCCAAAAACCCTTTCGGAGTGGCTAGAACCATTGTGAGCCTCTTGAGGGCTGCCCAAGGGGCCATATGATGTCAATTTGATCATTGTTTGTGTGTGCTTAATCATATTAACCACATTTTAGTGTCTATGGGTAGACCATGGATCAGGGACATGAATTATGTCCCTTCCATCACTCACCAATGCATCAAGTACACTTATGAAGAGCAAGTTCATGTTTTCTCTATAGACTTAGAGCCTTTCATGTAGTGCAATATGGTCTAGCAGTTGCCTGAGTTAACCTTATCATCAACCCATCTAGATTTTCAATCGAATAAATCTAGCTAAGTTTTGGCTCCATCGCCATTTCTTTAAAGTGATCCATCTCCATTTCATGCCATACCATCCTCATCATTGGAACCCCCTAAAATACCTCCACTATTTGTGGATCCTTTCCCTAAGAACCTAGGGAAGTGGCCTATTGATGAGGTCTAGCTAACCATATACACCATATCCATAGAGGAGATCCCTAGCCAAGTAGATGAGGAGCTACCGCATGAGGTAAAAATTGAGTCTTTTCTCCTTATCCATAGCCTTAGTTAAGAGTTCACCTAGCTACCACCAATTTGGGAGAGTACATGATTAGGAATGTTACAACTACCCCTACTATAGAGTCGATGTGAGGTATGGGTTGACCTCATCTTCTTGTAGGAACTATCATGCCTCTTGGTATTCCCCATAATAAAATGAATTTCATCTATGGGGGCCTTGAATATGGCATCAAGCCTTATCATCAGTAGGAAAATTTTCACCATGAGGTATCTCCACATCTGTAATTGACATGGTTATGGGTTGGGCATGTATGAGCAGGGCAGTTGCGTTCCTTACCAGCTATAGTATAAAACACCTTATAATACTTTTGGCTTGGGACACAACAAGCCTATACCCCTTGATGTCCTCATAGATAGCTTAGAGTGCATGACTCTAAAATTTAAGGATGAGCTTGCATGAGATCCTTATGCCAACCCCAATCATGTCTACTCACTAGGGGACTACTTCCCTGCACCCTTATGTGATGATGAACCACCTCACGATGTCATACAATATTATGAAATAAGTGAAGGTTCACACACTCTTCCCCAAAAAAGTAAGGAAGAGGATCCAGGGTTCCATTATGAGTGGACATATGATGATGAGTCAAACTATGGAGTGATGTCGATTAACTATGCTAGCTTTGATGGAGAATACACATAAATTGTCCTTGTGGATGATGAATATGAGTTATATTTGCATATATTCCCATTAAATGATCCCATTTGGTGAAAAATTCTAACTTTAGAGGAGCAAGATCACCCATAGCTACATCGATTACCTTTGATCATTTAGCCTTTGTCATAACCACCTCCATAGATCTTGTGATATCCCGATGTCGATAGACACCATCCGCCACCTAGGGAAAATCATCAATCCATAAACATGATTTTCATAAACCTATTCGAGCCCCTGCAAGATCCGAATAACCCATTGAAGCCACTGTACCTCAATCTAGAGATAATTGAATTCGATCAGGGATATTCTCCCCATTACCCTTTGAGTACTGGCCTTGCAATGAGATGCTAAAACCATTTTATTTATCTCCAAGTTTGACTCACAATGTCTTCCATTCTGAGGAGGAACTTGAGGTTCCCATTGATGATCTAAATCTAGCAGATGATATTCACCTGATCCCTACTCTCCACCAGGTGGAGGAGGGATCACATATGTCAATCAAGCTAACAATTGATAAATATATCGACTTAGATCTTGAGAATCCTCAATGTATCAAGTTAGGGGAAAGAATATCCCTCAAAGATAAATTTGATTACATAGCCCTTCTCATAGATAAGAAGGATTTTGAATGGTCCTAAAAATATATGCTAGAACTAGATCCAAATCTAGTCACCCACAATATGACGCTTAACCCCAAGGCCAAGCCGGTTAAGCAAAATATGAGAAAGATACATCCAAAAGTAGCCTTGATGGTCAAATATGAGCTAAAAAAACTTTTGTATGCCAATTTTATCATTTATATAGACTATCTGCTATGATTGTTCAACATGATTTCCATCAAGAAACTTGATGGGAGAATTCGCATTTGCATCGACTTTCGAGACTTTAACAAAGCGAGTACAAAGTATGAATTTCCTTTGTTGAGCATTGAAACCCTGATAGATGTCACAGTGGGCCATGAAATGTTATCCCTCATGGATGGTTTCTCTTGGTACAATCAGATTTGTATCAATTCGAAAGACCAACTCAAAATGGTGTTTACAATGTCTTGGGGAACATTTTGTTATAAGGTCATGCCTATTGGCATTAAAAATGTTGATGCTACCTACCAACGCACCATGAAATACATCTTACATGATTACATGCATAATATTTTGGAATATTACGTGGATGACTTACTAGCCAAATCCTTATTACGCCATGAGCATATCGATGTCTTGGTCAATGTTCTCGATTGCCTTATTGAGCATAACATGATATTGAACCCCAAGAAGTGTGTATTTGATGTCACATCTAGAAATATCTTGGGATTTATAGTCTCTAAATGAGGCATTGAAGTGGACCCCAACAAGATCAAGATAATCCTTGAGATGCCTCCCCCAACTACAATTAGGTAGCTCTAAAGTCTGCAAGGTAAGGTCGCGTCCATCAAACACTTCATAGCACAATTATTGGATAAGTGTCGATCCATGAACAAGTTACTACATAAGGGGGTTAAATTCCATTTGGATGATGAGTGTCAGGCTACCTTTGATGCAATTAAACAATATTTGGCTTCACTGCTAGTATCGGATCTACCAAGACTAGGAGTGTCATTTTGTTTATATGTCTCAGCCATTGAGATTACATTGGGTGCCATGTTAGCCCAAAACAATGAATTACATGAAGAATAGGCTACTTACTATCTTAGCCACACCTTGGTTAGCTATGAAATCAAGTATGCATATGTTGAGAAGTTATATCTAGTGGTGGTTTTCGCAACTAAGAAGCTATGCCATTACATGCTTAGTCATACAACGTATGCTGTATCAAAAAATAATCCATTGTGATACATGGTGAGTCACAATTATCACAATAGTCTCACGGTGAAATGGATCATGTTATTGATGGAGTTTGATCTAGAGTTTATTAGACAAAAAGCAATTAAGGGTCAGGTCATCGTCGATAAAACCATAGAGGCTCCTCTCCAGGATGACCAACCTCTTAGCATGGAGATTTCCAATGATGGAGTATTCCAAATATCAGATCATTGAATTCTAACGAGCCTGAGTCATAGGCCAATATGACTCTCTTCTTTTATGGCTCCAAGTGTGAGCAAGGGTGTGGTGCAGGAATCATGTTTTTTACACCTCAAGGGGCTTCCATACCCCTGTATTTAAAACTTGATTTCCCATGCACTAAAAACAATGCCAAGTACAAAGCTTTTCTTGTAGGTCTTCAAATAGTTGTCTCCATGAGAATAACCAAGCTCAACATTTTTAGTGACTCCTTGCTCATTGTAAACCAGGTCAAAGGGATTTTCAAGTGCAAGTGTCTAGTTTTGCAAGCCTATAAAGCCCTCATGGATAAAATACTAGAAAATTTCAAATGGTATGACATCAAGGAACTCCCTCGATCATCTAATTATTTTATGGATACCATGGACTTCATTAGGTTCTTGATCCTATAGAATCCTATTGATGATATGACAACCATTCAGGTCAAAACGCTATCATAATTTATGGTTGTCGGTTGAGCGTGAGCACACCCAATCCACACGAGTAATCCACTTGATTCAGATTGAACCTCATCAAGATAGGTTCTCACAAATTCATGAGTGCTTGAATTGTGCCAATTGGGGGATTTTGTTCCCTCAAACCCCTTTTGATAGAAGTTGAATGTTATTCTTACAAGTTCTTTCCCAATAAACCTTTGTTAGGCAATTCATACAATCGAGACATCCTCATAATAGGAATGGTCCACATAAATTATGGAGTACCTAAATCTTGGTAATCTCCCTCTTGGGTTGTCACACACCGCCAAAAGGACATTTAAATGAAAGGCAAGAAAAATATGTCTTACTCTTAGATATTTTGTATTATCGGGGCTATGAAGGTATCCTCCTTCACTTCTTAGAGCATCAAGAGTTAGTTTGGGCAATGGCCCAAGCACACGATGGTATGTGCAGTGGACATTTCAACGACATGGCCATCACTAAGAACATTATTTGCATGGGCTATTATTGCCCATTCTTAGAGTAATATTGTTGCACATATGTTAAGAAGTGCATAAAGTGTCAACACCATGCTAAATTGACACACACACCTTCTTAGGCCTTACAACCAATTCAATTGGATTAGTTTTTGTCGCAATGGGGGTTGGATTTAATTGGAAAAATCTCACCTACCTCCTTGAGCCATCACACATTTATCATTATGGCTACCCAGTATTTTAAAAATTGGGTGGAAGAAATTTCTCTTACCACCATGACAAGACCCCTCATCATGGAGTTCATATTGCATAATATCATTTATCATTTTGGTATTCCATCCAAGATCATCTCTGATAATAGGATATCATTAAAGAATAAATATGTGCATGCTTTGAAAGTAAAGTATAATATATAAAATAGTTTTTTGATGCCCTATTATCCACAAGTGAATGGGCAAGTAGAGGCATAAAAAAAAACATTGATTGCCATTCTAAAGAAAATAGTTAAAGAAAATCACACCGATTGGTACACACAAATTCCCTTTGCTCTATGGGCCTACCGCACTAGAATTCGGATGCCCACTAGGGAAACCCTATTTTTTCTAGTGTATGGAGCCGAGGTTATCATACCTCCAGAGTTAGAAATCCCATTGCTACACATATCCATGTAGGCATTCATTGATTATGACACCATGTAGCAGGCTCACTTAGATCATCTTACATTGATTCATGAATGTCATGTCAATGCTCTTGAGCACCTATGCATTTATCAAGAGTGACTTAAGAAAACCTACAATATGAAATTCCATCCTAGAGACTTTCAGGTTGGTGACCTCATTCTGAAAGGGAACCAACAAAATTCTAATTTGTCACCCCATATATAGGATAAGTTTATGGCAAACTTGTTAGGTCCTTTTGTCATCACTAGTTAGATCAGACCCAAAACTTACCACCTAGTCTCCCTTGAAGGAATAGAGGATCTTGAACTCTTGAACATATTTCATTTGTAGTCTTTCCATACCTAGAGTGTTGTGGCTCACCCCAAAATGTTCCAAGGGTATCTATGTACCACTTGTTCAACCCAAAATGCTCCTAGGTGGTCTATGACCATCTAGGTCACCCTAAAAGGCTCCAAGGGTATTTACATACCGCTTGGTCAACCCAAAATTCTCCTAGATGATCTATGACTATCTAGGTCACCCTAAAATGTTCCAAGGGTATCTACATACCGCTTGGTCAACCCAGAATGATCCTAGGTAGTCTATGACCATCTAGGTCACCCCAAAAGGCTCCAAGGGTATCTACATATTTCTTGGTCAACCAAAAATACTTCTAGGTGGTCTATGACCATCTAGATCACCTTAAAAGGCTCCAAGGGTATCTACATACAACTTGGTCAATCCAAATTGCTCCTAGGTGGTCTATGACCGCTTAGGTCACCCAAAAATACTCCAAGGGTATCTACATATCGCTTGGTCAACCCAAAATGCTCCTAGGTGGTCTATGACCATTTAGGTTACCCCACAAGGCTCCAAGGGTATCTACATACCGCTTGGTATGGTCCAAGTCTAACACAATTGTTTTCTTACCCATTTTAAAACTGATATTGAATGTATATGGTGAAGAAAGAGAGAAGCTTCAATACGGCTACTGTTCTCCAGGATTGTACAAAAAAAATCGAAAGTAATGATTAGATCAAGGTCTAAGAGAATAAATGGAGGGTGTATTCCTATTTGTTCACCATGAATGAGTCATCCTATTAGCTAACTGTTTTGATTTTTTTTCAGTTTTTTAATAAAAAATATAAAAACTAAGCTAAAAATAAAGAAAATATAATTAAATTAAAAAAATAAAATAGAAAAATTAATTTAAAAAAATTAAAAAGATAATTAAATAAAAAAATAAGTTAAAACAAATAAAAGTTAAAAATAATTAAATTTAAAAAATATATTTAAAAAATAAGGAAAAGCAAAAAAGGTAATCGAAAATAAATATTATAAAACAATTTAAAAATTTAAAATTAAAATTTAAAATAATAAAATATAAAATTTGATTTTAATTAATAGTTAACTTTTTAGGCAGAATCTATAACTGGGAATTTATGTAATTACCATCTAGTCATTTTGTGCCTGCTCTCCTAACTTGTTATATTGCCACATAACTTGCGTGTTTTTTTTTCATCTCTCAAACTCTACATGAATTTGCCAACTCTCATTAGCAAACATCATAAAGTGACCTTCATTATGGTAGATGGTCTTAATCAACAATTTGGTTTTGGAATTATCCATAGGTGCATGCTATTACAATGATTCATCATGTATACATTCTACATGAGCTTGCCATTGTTAATGAGCAAACTTCATAAAATTTCTCTCAATACAGTATATGGGGTTAATCAACAAGTTGGTTTTGGAATTCTTCATAGGTGTATGATCTTGCAATGATTCATCATGTATACATGAAACAAAATAAAAATAAAAACAATAAAAACAAAAATAAATTTAAGGTAATTACATGCTTCCAAAAATAACAACTAAGGACTTTTTTTAGATTTAAGTAAAAAAATAATAAAATAGAAATAAAAATTAAAATTAAAAAAATTAATAATGAAATAAATAATAAAATCAAAATAAAATAATAATAAAATAAAAATTAATTTTTTGAACATGTCTTCGAGTGGGAATGGTGTGTATGGTAGCAAGGATGGGGTTGAGGTTTGTAATATCTACATAGCGGTAATGGTGAGAATATGGTGAATAAATATTTCTAGGAGGTGATAAGAAAAGGTGAGTCGAAAGATGGTTTTGTCAACCCTATGGTAGATCATGTATTTTCATCAAGTGGAGAGGTAGGCCTTGTGGCACATATGGGTTCCCTACCAGGTGGTGTGGTGAATGGGCCCGGGTTCCTCCAAAATTTATTTGATCCCAAGTATCTCCATTTGCAATGATAGTTTTCTCTCATTTAGGTTTGTGTTTTTTGAACATTATTTTTTACATTTCTCCAATTGGAGACACCCTTTGTTTTCCTGAGGGTTTGATTAATCTCATGATGGAGGATGTGGTCTTCAATTTGGTGGGCAAGTTTTTGTATACCCAACCAAATATAGATGATGTTAAGTGGTGGGATTTATCCAAATGGTGATATTAGAGTCAACTAACCATGGTTGCTTTTTCCAAAGATACGACTCCTCTCTGGATCAAACTTCTTGCCATACCCTTTTAGTATTGGCACATTGATATTTTGTGTGGTATAGCCAAGGTGGTGGGTGAACTTATTTCTATTGATGTTGCAACTAGAGAAATTTTGAGAGTGATTTATGCAAGAATATGCATAAATGCATATCTAAAAGTTAATATTCCATCCTCTATTAGGCTCACTTCAAGCTTAGGGTACAGGACCAAACATATTATGTATGATAATCATCGTAATTGTTGTACCAATTGAAAATCTACTAGTCATATTTTGGACCAGTATCCCATGAAGAAACAAATGATAAGTTCTCGAACAAAGACAAACTCAAAGGAAAAATCTACTCAAGAGGAACCCTCAAAGATAATTATTTCACAAGGTAAATCTAGCCAAGATAAGCCCCTAAAGAATGCATTCAAGATGAATAGTCAATAGTCTAAGCTCTTTGAGTTCTAGCCAATTGAAAAAGTTAATATTCCAAGCTCTAAGGCTAAGAAGCAATCCTTGGTTGAAGGTTGTGCAGTGCCTCCCCTAGTTGAAGACCATGATGTACCTCCATATTTTATTGAATCAAAGATTCAAAAACACTTTGATTAGGTAAGTGCTCCTCTATTGAACCCATTGTATTTTCAAAACTCTATTGATTACATCAATCTTCCTGAGCTAGATGTTTTATCAAATTTAGCAAATCCCTCTCATCCAATCCTATGGAAAGGGTGGTGAAACTAGAGAAATATTCCCTAGGCCCTAAAACTAGAAATTATGAATATTTTTGGAAATACTTCTTGGAGAAGGGATTTATAGATGTTGGGGAAGAATGTAAATTTGGGAGACCATCAACTAAAGCTCTCAGTAAAATTGATATAGAGTCAAATATCACCAATGAATTTCAATCTTTATTTAAGATGGATGTTGGAAATTATCAACCTTCCTAACCCTTTGTTAGAGAAAAGAGATCTAATCCTAATTTTTGTTAATGTGGTTTATTTCTTAGAGCTTTAAACAACATATGAAGTTTATTATAAGTTTGGAGTGTAGAATTTATATAGAACCCAGAGCTAGAATGGGGGAGGTCCCTACTATTTTTAGAATAGTTGCTAGTTTTCAATTTTAATTTGTGCTTGTTTCTTAACTTGCCTATGTGGGTTCACTCCTTATTTGTTTCTCTTTGTTCTTCCTTGGAAACTTCTGCTTATTTTATGTAAATTTTTGGGGATTCTTTCATAACCTCTTATTCAAAAAAATTAAAAATAAAATAAAAAAATAAAAAATAGTAAAAATCAAATAAAATAAAAAACAGAAGCTTACAACTAGGATTGATCATCGTCTTGTTTGGTCTATTGATGAAAATATTGGAATATATGGCTAACATGATTTAGTAACTAAATAAATAAAGAGTAGCATTAAGATCTATTACTCCTTCATTCTTTGTGTCTTTTTAGATCCTCATTGTGGCTATGAAGTTTTATCTAAATCTGTTCAAAGTGTTAGTTTAGATTGTTCTTCTCTGATTTAGTGCATTTCATCTTTTCTATCCTTTATAGAGGTTGCTAGAGGGTCTTGTATCAATAGTATTAAGATCCATTGGCTGGTTGGATAGTTTGTTGAGTAGGCAATTTAGTTTTAATTTGTAGTTGTTTTTGGTCTACTTCATGGCTAGAAACCAAAAGGCTAGAGTTTATTAGATTTGTAATATATTATTGAGTCTCTCTTAATATATTTTTTTTTTTAACAAAAAAATATATAATATTACTACAGTGGTAAGGGCTTTGACCTCTCTTTGGGGAGGTCCAAGGTTCAAACTCCACTTAGTACAAGGGGTCCTAGAACTCTCATAAAAACCTATGGTTTACCCCAAAAAAATTTAGTAGCTACAAGATTAATTTAGTGGTAAGAGATTTAGCCTCTCTATGAGGAGGTTCAAGGTTCAATTTCCACTCAATATGAGAGGACCGAAATCCCTCGTAAAAATTCATCCTTACGCATTGAAACTATAGGGGGTATGATTAGAGAGGAACATGCGAATTTTTAAAAGGGAAAAAAGATCAATAGTGAGAATTTTTGAAGGTATCACTCATTTTTTAGAGAAGAATGTTAATTTTTTCAAGTACCCTATCAAGCCAAAGAATACTGAAGAGACTATGATAGCTAAGGCATGGAATCAATGAAGTAAAAACATGCACCAAATAATAATAATCAAAGGATTATGAATTCAACATTAGCATTAGCTTTAGAAAATAATAAGCTTATGTAGATTACAAAATAGGCTTACTAACAAATTAGCTTAGGAAGCATTAACGGTGTTTGAAAATAGATTATGCTAACAACCTAACTAAAATATCCTATGATATTTTAGTTACTAACCTTAGTTAACTTAGGAAATATTTTATAGAACAATAAATATCTCCTATGGTAAAAAGTAGATGTAATAACCTATGTAGTATAATGCAATATACTACCTATTTTACCCTACCATCCCCCATTTTTTACATTAATTTGATATACAAAGTCTACTTTGGAATAACTCAAATTTGACACATCCAAGTGCCTTTGTGAAGATGTCAGCAACCTGTTCATCGATGGGAATGTATTGGAGCTTGATCATGTGTTTAGGAACTTCATCACGAATGAAATGACAATCTGTGTCAATATGCTTTGTGTGTTCATGATGGACTGGATTCTTGACCAAGTTCAAAAAACCTGAGTTGTCATGAAACATGTGAATAGGAAGTTTCTTTGGTAGGCCCATGGTAGCCAAGATGTGACTTAACCATATCGCTTCACACATAGCTCCATGTGCAGTGTGATATTCTTCCTTTGTTGAAGATAAAGCAACCACCTATTGCTTTTTACTATACCATGAGATAGGACCAGATCCAAGATGAAATACATATCATGATGTTGATTTTGTATCATCTAGGGATCCAGCATAGTCAGAGTCAATGTAACTCTATAAGAAGAATGAGTTAATATTCTTATACTCTAGACCATATTCTACACTACCCTGAATGTAGTGAATAACATGCTTAGCTGCTTTCCAGTGAGAGACCTTTGTTTCCTGCATGAACCGAGAAAGATAGTTTAGAACATAAGTAATGTCTGATCTAGTATTGGTCAGATAGATGAGGATTCCAATCATCTATTGATATAGCATACCATCTACCTGTGGTGAGTCATCATACCGTGATAACTGAAGCCCTGATTCCATCGATGTTACTTTGGGCTTACAATAAGTCATATACGATATTTTTCTACTAAAGTCTTGGCATACTTTTTCTGAGTCACCCTAAGATGATTTTTCTTTTGTTCTATCTCAAGGCCAAGATAGTAGTGGAGAATTCCAAGATCTGTCATATCAAATGACTCTTTCAAGTCATCCTTCATGGTGTTAATCAATTTCTCTAAATTACCAATGATGATCAGATCATATACATACAATACACGAATCACTATTTTAGAACCTATGTTCTTGATATAGATATTTGCATCTGATGGACTTCTCTTGAATCTATGTTGTAGTAGGTGACTATCCATTTTGATGTACCATGCTCTTGGGGATTTTTTTAGCCCATATAATGATTTGACCAACTTGCAAACCTATTTCTCATGGCCTTCTTCAGAAAATCTTGGAGGTTGAGTCATGTATACCTCTTATTTTAAGTCACCATTTAGAAAGGTTCTTTTTACATCCATATGATGTAATTTCCATCCGAACTGTGCTACCATAGCATAAAGAACTCAAATGGTGGTCATCCTTGCAGTGGGTGCAAAGGTTTCCTCATAATCAAGGCCTTCATTTTGAGCATATCCCTTCGCCACAAGATGGGACTTATGCTTGTCTATGGTGCCATCTACCTTATATTTGACTTTGTAAACCCATTTGTAGCCTATGGGTTTCTTTCCTTTAGGAAAATCCACTAGCTTCCATGTTTTATTCTTTATGAGGGAATTATGTTCAACATCCATAGCTGCCTCCAATTGAGGTATTCTAAGTGCTTCATCAACTGTAGAAGGTTAATTTTCATCATATGATGACATGTAAACCATCTCCTCATCAATTTCCATATCATATCCACTTTCTAAATCTCTATAAATAGAAAGATCTTGAAAATACGCACAAAGATCATCAACTAAAGTAGATGCTTTTGCCTTTCTCTATCGAGACATGCTTTGTGTCTGTGGGTGATTGAGAGTGAGATCAGGTGGTGAAGTGAGTTTAGAATATTTCATAGTACTTGTATACCATTTTGGAGTCTTTTTCTATTGTGGAGGAGGAAGTAGTTGTTGCTCCTCATCATCTAGGTATACTGATGTCGTGTTAGATGTGAAAGCTTCATCAAACACTACATCTCTACTAATAGGTATTTTCTTGGTGAATGGATCTATCAACTGATAGCATTTTGAGAATTCATTATATCCAATAAAAACACATTGTAGGGTCTTCTCATCTAACTTCTTTCTTTTCTCCTTAGGTATATGCATAAAAGCCTTACACTCAAATACTTGTAGATGAGATATGGAGGGTTTCCTTCCACTCCATGCTTCATGAGGATTCATACCTTCAAGAGCCCATGTGGGAACCCTATTTAGAAGATATATTGCAGTTGTTATAGCTTTAGCCCAGTAAATGTGCTCAATATTGGCTCCCTTAAGCATACATCGAACCATTTCCATAATGGAACAATTTCTTCTCTCAGCAACTTCATTTGACTGAGGAGAATAGGTTGTTGTTAACTATATTTTTATCCCATGTTTTTGTAAAAATGAGGAAAATTATTTTGATGTGTATTCCCCCCTCGATCTGAACGGAGGGTCTTTATGAAACATCCTATTTATTTCTAAACAAGCTTCTTGAACTGCTAAAAATAGTCAAGTGCTTCAGAATTCAACTGCAAGAAGAAGACCCACATTTTTTCATGAGTGATTATCTACAAACAATTGAAAATACATTTTTACTCCACAAATAGTAGACATAGGACCACACAAATCTATGTGAACTAACTCCAAAGGTACTTTAGCTTGAAAAGAGCTAGGTTCAAATGGTACTCTATGTTGCTTTCCTGACAAGCAATCTAAGCACACTGGAAAAGTAGATGAAAGAGTAGGTAGTCCTTTCACCATTTGATATTTACTGAGTTCTAGTAAATACCTTGAGCTTAGATGCCCAAATATCTTATTCCATAGAGAAGTGGCCTCTTTTGTGGTTACTACCATTATAGTATGTGTAGAGTTAATTGCATCTAAGATAAACTAATCATGTTTGTATGAACCTGCTGCTATCTATTTTCCTTTCTGAGTGATAAACAAACCAAGTTTGTATGAACCTGCTGCTATCTATTTTCCTTTCTGAGTGATAAACAAACCATGTTTGTATGAACCTGCTACTATCTACTATCTAAGATAAAAAAAACCATGTTTGTATGAACCTGCTGCTATATGTTTGACATTCATGTTATTGTATAGGATTTGTGGAACTGACAAGAGATTATTTTTCAATCCTGGTACATACAGAACTTTTTGAATCTTACATTCTCAATCTAGAAGGGAGACAAAAACACTTCCTTCTCCCTAAAATTGATAGGTCTGATCATCAGCAATGGTTACCATTCTACCTTCTCGAGCATCAAATGTCTCAAACCAGGATTTATTGGCAGTCATATATTTACTAGTGCCTGAATCTATGTACGAAATAGTATCCTTGTGAGGGGAGTATGTATATGTCATGAGCACATTGTGTGCTCATTTAGAGTCTAAACTAGATTCTTCAGTGACAACAACATGTCCTTGTTATTTGGTTTACCTTTTCCCTTATGTTGCCCTTGTTCATTAGACAGTTTGTTCTAAAACCAACATATTTTGGTTTCATGAGTGTCTTTATCACAAAATTTACAATACTACTTATTTTGAGTCTCTTTGCCTTTACCCTTGTATTTGTTAGAAGAAAATCCTTTCTGTTGATTCCACTTTTTCTTTCCACCTTGCCTGTTTGAGAAAAGTGCATTGTTAGATGCCTCATCTCTTTGGAGTTGATTAGCTTCCTCAGTTTGAAGCATATTTACCAACTCTACAAAATTCATTGTCCTCCCAAAGACTTGTAGTGAAGTGATCAACATTCTATAGGAGTTTGGAAGAGCCCTCAAAATGATAGAGTTGAGGATTTTGTCTTCCACTTTTTCTCCTAAGGCTTACAATTTTGTTTTTATATCTTCCACTCTACAGAGGAATAGCTCTATTGTCTCTCCATATTTCATATGAAGAGTATGAAGATGTGTTTAAATGTTAAGAATTGTTGATTGATTCTTTCCTTCAAAAATGGTTGCTAAGGCATACCATGTCTCCTTACCATTTTTAGCTTCACTTATATGAGGTTGTATGTCATTAGTAATAGCTAGCAATATCAATAAGAAAAGTCTTTTATCCTTTTTATCATATGTTATCTGATATGCTCCTGGTGATGTGGGTCTAGAATTAGTGCCATCCACTATTCTCCACATATCCTCTACACTTAAAATAGCTTTCATCTTAGTTTCCCAAGAAGAATAATTTGAACATTAACCAGTTGGCTCTCATTGAGATACTTGTTTATCATGGCCATGGTGAAGGTTTCAAATTGATGTGACTAAGATGACTATATCTTGCAGTATACCCTAAAAAAAGCATATGCGAAGATTTTAATTTACTCTTTAAGATATTTAATGGAATCTGCCTTAACACCCTTAACAAGGGATGAAAAGTTTGAGGATTTTTAAGCCAAACAAATAGAGCAAATTAAAGGGGTAGGTTTTGAAAGAGTTCTGATTTTGCTCTCTAGGATATTTAATGGCACCTGCCTTAACATCCTTCAATAAGGATGGAAATTTTGAGGAAACTAAGCCAAAAAATAGAGTGAATCAAGGTGTATGGTTTTTGACCTTTTATGGGGAGTAAAAATTGACTTGTGAAACCTGTGCAAGGTGTAGCATGATTTTAGTGAAAATTGGGTTTCTAAAATGCTCTTCAATGTTCTTATGATTGTTTAATTGCACACAAAAAACATGATGGTTAGTGCAATAATTAAAAAATGAGAGCAACCCAAAATATTATCACTATAGGTGTTGGATGCAACCAAAAATACACCTAGTATAGTCAATTTTTAAGAAAAAATGTGTCGAGTGCAATCGAGAATGCACCTTTATTACTTTGAAATATCCCCCCTTTATCTTTAAAATTTTGTAAAAAATAGAATCACAAAATTTGACTTCTATCCCCCATTAATTTTTACAAAATTGAAAAATTTGAGCACTCCTTTCAAGACAAGTCAACACACGACCCGCATTTGAAAGGCTTCTAGACTAGTCGACACACGACTTTGGTATTCTTCTTCAACACTTAAGCATGAGGAGAAAAAAATAGGTTCAACAATATTTCTCAAGTTTACAACAAAAAATTGCAATTTTATGTCTTATATCTCCTGTGTGAAGGAGAAAACAAAAGCAAATTTTGAATTTTGTTGCAAAGAAAATGACCTATGTGCTTCCTCAATGTAATAAATATCTTTGTTTTGCAATAGAAGTTTGAGTTTCTATGTCTTTTTTTATCTCCAAAAATGTGGGAATAAAATTATAGAAATTTTTGGATTTATTGCAAAAAAAATGTTGAAGGCTTTTAGATTTTGCAAAAAAAATGTTGAAGGCTTTTAGATTTTGCAAAAAAAAATGTTCCTATGTCTTTTTATCTCCAAATTGAAGAAAACACAAAATTGGTAAGGAAATTTTAGTGCAAAAGAATTTTGTTTAATTTTAAATATTTCTATGTTCACAAAAGCTAAAAAATAGTTTTGAGACATGAAAATTCCTTATAATGAAGCAAAATTGTAAAAAAAATCAATTAAAATTGTGAAAATTTGACTTTTATTTAGCAATTTTTACTAAATTATAAAAAAAATATCAAAAAAAAAAAATTAAGCAGCTTTAAAATTATATACAAACTAAAATTATAAATAAAAAACAAAATTAATTTAAAAAACCTTGTATTGGTGGTGCGCGGACTCAAACACGCAACCCGCTTGGCCCAAGGCGTCCGCCTTGCCCAACCAAGCTACCGATGGGCTTGGAACTAAAGCCCTAGTGCTTGATATTGAAGAAGCCAATAGGATTCGGTGAGATATTTGTGGGATTTATCCCACATGCACCCAAAAAGGGGATGCATGAGGCTTGAAAAGCCTCAATAGTCCTGTGGGAAGTAATTACCTGTAGGTAATCTGTGTTGGTCCCTTCACCCTTTTGGATGCCGCCACGGGGCTCCAAAGGATTGTACGTCGAGTCTATAGTCTATCTAGTCAACGTACAGGTGGTGCATGGCTAGTGTGCCACATGTCACCTAGTTAGTATCCATGTTAGGTCGTATGTCCAATCAGCATCTAAGTGGTGCATGGCCAGTGTGCCATGTGTTTCCTAGTCAGAATCCAAGTCAGTTTGTCTATCTAGTCAGCATATAGGTTAGCACATCGAGGTGCATGCAATCTAGATCAGTGGTCTAGGGAACTTTGGATCTCACCATGTGTCACAGATCTAAGCATATCCCAAGGTGTTCAAGGATTGAAGGACGCATTTGACATCTTAGATCTTGATGATGCACAAAGTCTAAGGTGGTCTAGGATCGAAGGACACTCCTACCCTCTCATATCCTGATGATGGGCCCCGTGTGCATCCATTTGGGAAGGGAGGGAGCTCCTGCCCTCTTAGATCTCCCAGACTATGGATACCATGTGGCTTTGTGCACCCAATGTCCTATGAGTGAGAGCTGAGGTAGGGCTCATACTCTCCTCAGGTGTCAAGGGGGTTGATCAACCACGTAACCCTATTGAAAACAAAATGTTGTCGATCAATGGGCTTGGTGAGGGTGATCGATCACCACTCTCGAGGCTCTCCTAGCCTTGGGTCACAGTAGATCAACCCCAAGTCATCGAGATCCTAGCCAGGTCAACTGAGTAATGGGTCTCAGACTGCCATTGAGCTCTCCTATTGAGGTTTGTTTGGTGGTGGCCAATTGTCACCAGCTCGTCCTCTGGGTGAGCCAAAAAAATAGCTCTAATGCCAATGAAGTAAAAACATGCAACAAATAATAATAATCAAAGGATTATGAATTCAACATTAGCATTAGTTTTAGAAAATAATAAGCTTATGTAGATTACAAAATAGGCTTACTAACCAATTAGCTTAGGAAGCGCTAACGGTGTTTGAAAATAGATTATGCTAACAACCTAACTAAAATATCCTATGATATTTTAGTTATTAACCTTAGTTAACTTAGGAAATATTTTATAGAATAGTAAATATCTTCTATGGTAAAAAGTAGATGTAATAACCTATGTAGTATAATGCAATATACTACCTATTTTATCCTAACAATCAATGGTGGAGAGAAAAATGCTTAGGTTAGAACTAATGTAAAATGAAAACCACCCTAAGATGAATGGTTGAAGTTAATTTTTGATGACGCATCCAAAGGTAACCTAGGTAAGGCCAAAGTAGGATCAATTTTGAGGTATAATTAGAGCATATTGTTGGGGTAGCCTACAAGTTTTTGGGAATTACTACTAGTCATAAAGCTAAATTTTAATGCTTTACATCTGGGTGAAGATCTAGCTATGGATCTAGGTACTGAAAGAATTATATTTGAATAAGAATCCTTTAATATTATTAATATTTTGAGAAAGGAGGGAGAAGCTAATTAGCAAATTTATTACATTGTGGAAGATATTAGAGATATTGTAAAGCATTTTCAAGATGTTGACTTTGTTCATGTCTTTAAAGAAGGTAAAAAACCAGTAGATTGGCTAGAAAATTTTGGTTCTATTAAATAACAATATGGGATATGGATCCCCATGGGTGGTCCATGACGACTGCAACTAATTAGGGTTTATGATGGATACTGTTTATCTTGCATCCAAAGGATTTTTGGCTACTTACCCTTGGTAGTTGTGCAGTTGATATTGGAAACATGTTGAATATTTTCTATGTTATTCTAGTGGGGTTAACACTAAAAGTTACTGGACACACTATACCTATACATTGTATCAAAGCTTTGGTATGCAATATGGATGGTACATGGCAATTATGAAAATATCATGGTAGTAGATGTACACTATAAATCTTATAGATTTTAGATTACATAGTTTAGGGTTGTCAAGTTAATTTATGATCATGAAGGAGAGATGTTTTTGTCAAGCATAAATAAGATTTGGATAAGTGAACAAAATTTTCCTATACTATTCTATTTTTGATCAAGCATAAGGAATATTTAGATATTTTATCAAAATATTATCAAAGAGATTGATGCTATGAGAAACACTATAATATTCTAGGATAAGAATATCATGACACTTGGCAACTAGTTGAATAGAAATGAAGAATTTGTTTTTTATTGGTTAAGAAAAATGATAAATTAGAGGAAAAACCTCCAATGGTTGATTTTTCCTATGAAATAGTTCATTTGCTAAAAATGATTACCATTTATTGTGAGATAATATACTTCATTCATTTCAAAGTGATAATGTTCATAAAAGCTCAAGTTTGATACTTTATGTGTCACTCATATACAAGAAGTAATTTAGATGAATGATGATAGCAGAGGATCCTTTGAAAAGTACACCAAATAATTTAGGTTTAAGTTGATGAGAAAAATAAGATATGAAGGAAAAAATATATGTAAAAGTTGTCTAGAAATTTAAAATAAAATGAAAATATGTACAAGGGCATAGGATGAAGGCCTTAGATATATAATAAAATCAAGTGGAATAGTTAAAATATTCAAAGGATAATGAAACTTAAAAATAAATATAGACTCAATTACATAGAATTTATTTGATAAAAATGATATAATTATAGTTATTATGGGAAGCCAAATCATGTAAAAGAGGTATGTTATGATTTGTACTCATGTAGTGCTTGTGGTTTGAAAAATTATAGTTTTAGAACATGTTGGTAATGTGAGTGATTTGAGAATATGATATATATGTGTATGGCAATAAAAATGTTTGTCTTACCTGGATATAGGTAAGTTGTATTTATAACTTTAAACTATGTTATATTTTAGGCACAAATTAATAAGCAGCTTTTTTTTTTTGGTATATAGGATTCTTTTAGCTTTACCAGACTTTAGAAGAATACAATGTAAAAGATGAATTTTATTCTCATAAGATATATATAATAATATTGTAGTAATTTGGAATATATCTTAATATATAAAATATAAATAACTATAAAAACAATTAAAAATATAATAAATTTATAACAAAACAAATTTTCAACCCTATAAGGAAATGATAAATATGTTGTCCAATGCTTTTAATATGGTAATGTAGGATGAAAACTTGTTCCAAGGGAATATTGCAACGGTTCCAGCTTTGGCTCTTCTTCAGAAGGTCCAAGGTTCAAACCAGCATGGATGAGTGTGTGAGGGATATCTCTCATCTTTATGAGAGGTCATGATTGGAAAAAGAGTGTTCAGCCCTATGAGTTTCTTACACTAATCAAATAAAAAAATATAGGAAAGAGATTGTTCAGTCCTATGAGTTTCTCACACTAACCAAATAAAAAAATGTAGAATGACAACTATTTATTTCGTAAAGTTTAATAAAACAATAAATATAATCAACAACACCAACTGATGACCAAACACAAACAACAAGGACAACCACAGAAACAAACAACAAGGAGAGATCACATAAACCACAAAATATTAATGAAATTAGTTATTTAAAAAAAATTAATATTTTAGATTGTTGATCTTCATTTTGATTAAGAAAAGAGGAGGCTGGCCAAAAATCATAAAACAGACAATATACACTTAAAAAAAATGTATAATTTATTAATAATTATTTATAAAAATAATATATTTGAAAAAATAAAAAAATAAAAATCTTAACTTAAATCTTATTAAAATAAAAATATATTATATTAAGAGGAGTTGGAGAGTAAGTGGGTAGTTAAAAACTCTCAAATAAAAAAAATAAAAAATAAAAAAATAAAAATAAAAATATTATATTAAATTGTAATTAAATTATTATTTATTTAATAAATAAAACTTAGATCTTATTAAAGTAAAAAGTAAATCAATACTTGAACAATTAAAATGCAATTAATCAATTATCTTTAAAAAAAAAAAAAACAATAAAATAAATGTATTTCTTACCTATAGCCAATTCACATAACTTGTAATAAATATAATAGAAAATATGTCGATCAAATTAAAAGAAACAATAAAATAATCATATCTAATTCGCTAATCTACTATAATACTAAAAAAAAACAGCTCTTTTAGAGATCCCTATATTTATCATAAAATATGAAACGATAATCCATTAAACTTGTTTTTAAATGAAATTCAATAATAAACAAGAGTAATACAGAGCTAGTGAGATTTTGTCAAAACTTTTCTGGCTGGAAACACAAGTTGAGGAATTCCCCACTCCAAATTGTAGTCCACAAGAAATACAATACTCTCACAAATTTCAACTTTCTCCAGTTAAAAATGAATCCCCTAGATTTTCCAATTTTTACTTCTTTCTGAAAATCAGAAATCTCAATTAATTCAAATCCCGGGCTTATGTCAAATTCAAATCTATATTTCCCTAAGGCTTCCCTTACATCTTCATATCTTTTAGCCATCTCGCATAAATCTATAACTCTTCTCAGCTCATTGTCTGCCATATCACCCTTAAATACTTTAACTGGAAACGCATTTTCTCCTTGCAATTTATAACTAACTGGATTGTCATCCACAATTATAACATTATTGAGATCCCTTCTCAGGTCATGGCAGTTTGATCAGTGTGCAGTGCATGATGGCCATGCCAACACCTACTCAGTGACAAAGAATGGAGTGTGCCATAAGCTAAATCCCTTGAAGGAGGTGGAAGAAAAGGTATGTAGCAGTGCTAGAATATGTTTGCTGAAGGGAATGGATGAAAAGAGGTTGCTGACAACAATGAGAGTGGAGGTTGAAGAGGTGGAAGATTTTGCAAGTTGTGAGAAGATGACAGAACAGTACAGAAGTGAAGGTCACTTCTCAATCCACCCCGGTTGTCTGATGCAGGAGCATTTGATGGCAGTAGAGCAATCTTGCATCAACAAAAAAATTTCTAAGTGTTTGCCTCGATGTCACGATATCACGACAGAGAAAAGTGTCGTGATATCATGACCTATCGCATTTTCATGGCTCAAGAAGGAGAGAAAAGGCATAGAGCAAAAATGTCACGATTTCGTGACATGTCGTGAAATCGCGACCAGAAGACGAAAGAAGGTGCAAGGGAGGAAAAGTGTCGCGTTATCACGACATGTTGCGTTATCATGACAAAAGGATGAAGCAAGGCGCAGGAGTGAGAAATGTCACGATTTCATGACATGTCACGAAATCACGACCGAAGCAGGAGAAAGAAGGCGTCCGTAGAAATTGTCACGATTTCATGACATGTCACGAAATCATGATCAAATCAGGAGAGAGAGGGCGTCCGAAGAAAATGTCACAAAATCTTGACGTGTTGCGATTTCACGACTGAAAGCAAGCAGGAAGGGCCAGAGGAGAAAATGTCACGATTTCACGACATGTCGCGAAATCGCGACCAAAAGAAAGCAGGAAGGGCCAAAGGAGAGAATGTCACGATTTCACGACATGTCATGAAATTGCGATCGAAAACAAGCAGGAAGGGCCAAAGGAGAGAATGTCATGATTTCATGACATGTCACAAAATCGCGATCGAAAGAAAATCGGAAGGGACAGAGGAGAAAATTTCATGATTTTGCGACATGTCATAAAATCATGACGAAAGAAGCAGAAAGGAGGCAAGGAAGGAAACTGTCGTGATGTCACGACATGTTGCGATTTCGTGACCCAAGAAGCAAAGAGATAGCAGAGGGCAAATATGTCATGATATCGTGACACATCACGATTTTACAACCCAAAAATGCGAGAAGGAAGCAGAAGGCAGATGTCGCGATATCGCGACATGTCATGATTTTGTGACCAAAAAAAAGAAAGAAGAGCCGAAAGGGAAACTGTCACGATATCGTGACCCGAAGGAGAAGAAGACAGCGGGAAAGGAAGATGTCGGGATATCGTGACATGTCATGATATCGTGACCCATAGAAGAGGAAGACAACGAGAAAGAAAGATGTCGTGATATCACGACATGTTGCGACATCGCGACCTGAAGGAGGGGAAGGCTGCAAGGAAAGAAAATGTCGTGATATCATGACATGTCATGATAGCGCGACCCGAAGGAAAGAAATGTTGCAAGGAAGAAAAATGTCACGATATCGTGACATACTGTTGGTTCACGACCCAAAAAGGCATGCGTTCCAAGAAGGTGTTTCTCGAGGTGGTCAAATGCCTCATCAATGCAATATTTCTTTCTTGATAAGTTTGCTGAGCATGGCGGCCACTCGACTGCTATGCCTAGAGGTCAAATATGTTCAGATGGCTCATCAATGCATGTTTTTGGTAGTTGACCCGGTGGCAGTTGCCGGTTAGGATAAAGAGAGATGAAGGTTACAATCATAGAGGTGGAGGAGCCAAGTTTTGGGATTGGGGAGATTGTATTCTTCCTAGGAGCACAGGCAGATCGTCGAACATGAGGCAGCTTGCATTAGAAAAAAAAATGGAAACTAAGCTTGCGGGCTAGTATTGTAAATTTTCTTTTGAAAGTTTAATGAAATGAAAGCTTGATCGATGAAGAAAATAGGAGATTGGAATTTGAAATTTGGCTGTCCCCATCAAGTGGTATCACAGTAGGAGTTCCTGAGTGTGTGAGTAGATCACCGAAAGTGAGGTAGCTTGCACCAGGATCTGTGGAAGGGTTGTGAGAAGAGAGTGAAGCAGAATGCCTCCACAAAGAAACTATGGTGGTGGAAGAAATATGGTGTCAGCAAAATATTTCAGAGCTTTGCAGAGGCAAGTTCAGGCCCTACAAGAGGAGGCCGCACAGAGGACTTGAACCCAGAGGGGAAGAAGGAAGTGAAGATGAAGTTGAGGAAGAAGAGGACCAGTTTGAGGAAGAAGAAGAGGCAGTAGATCCTACACAAGCCAGGTTATACAGAGCCATCTCTTAGATTGGAAAGAGACCAAATATGGAGGTTTCTACGTATTCTAGAAATCTTGATCTAGAGGAGTTGATTGACTAGATCAATGATTTGGAATAATACTTTGAGTATGAAGAAGTTGAATATCCTGATAGGGTTAGGTTTGCCAAGACCAAGCTGAAGGGTCATGCCAACATATGGTGGAAGGGAGTACAGTTGGAAAGAAACAAAAGAGGAAAGGAGAGAATAACCAGGTGGGATAGAATGTTGGAGAAGTTGAAGAGGTAGTTCATCCCAGATGACTATGAGATGGATCTGCTAAAGAAAATGCAAGGTTTGAAACAAGCAAAGTCTGTTAAATAATACACAAAGGAGTTTTACAAGATTGTAATCAGAACAGGCCAGTCAGAGGCCAATAAGGAGAAGGTAGCCCATTATATTAATGGGTTATGAGCAAGTATTCAAGAGGAGTTAGGCCTGGTCAAGATGACCACAATAGAGGATGCTTACCAGTTTGCTCTGAAGGTTGAAGAGAAGCTGAATAGAAGGTTTGAGAGCAAGCAAATAGGAACAGGTCATGGTGGAATAATAGATGGAGGACGAGATGAGAAGAAAGAAGAAGCTAGTTGTAGTCAGGATCAGAAGGGAGATAATGATTGTAGATCCCATGGTCAGAACAACTACCAAAGAGGAAGAGGTAGATCTGGACATGGGTATGGAAGAGGAGGATTTCGTGGAACCTATTTCCATTGTGACGAAGAAAATAGGAGATTGGAATTTGAAATTCGGTTGTCCCCATCAACCTTGGACCT